>CATIWQ010383584.1:0-23019 GCA_949673415.1 Euphorbia schlechtendalii
AAATACTCCCCAGAACCTAAGATCAGTAAAGCGGTACAAAGGCCTTTATACTACAAATCAAAACATTTAGAGGGTTCAGGAATGTTAAAAGAAAATTGCAGGGTTTCCCAAGACGTTATTGAAACGTAAATGGAAGTTATATGTTGGTGTTTATTTACAGGTTGTATGCCACTTTGTGGGTTATTTTTGTACGAAAATTACCCCATGATCAACGGTCATTTCCTGTCTCATTCAAACGCTGTCCTGTAAATATGGTTGTCATAGGGTCCTTTCTACTACCCTCCCATTGACTTTTGAACACCAATAAGTTAATTAACTGGTGCTTCCTATTTACAAGCTCTTTTGGCTACCGCGGTTCACTTATGCTTGTTACAAGCAGACCTGAGCATGGACCGGGTTAGGATCGGCTAATCAGGCCTAGCTAACAAATTAGTAAACCAAGCTTGCTCCAACTTGTATGAAATTTTAGTTGGATTCGGGTTAGGTTTGGATTTTATAATTATCAAAATCCAAGCCTTGCCTGGCTCACTTTTTATATAATATTTTTGTGAGGAAATTTTTTTAAATAGATTTAAAGGTTCTTACATAATTAAAAAAGTCAGCAACTAACTTTTAACATGAGCAATTAAATCGGTTTCAAATTAAACATTCAAACTTTAAAGCCACAATAGCAACTCCAAAATCCACACCAATGCTATATAACAAAAGAAAAATAAACAATTGCATGTGTTTAGAGGAGAGAAAAGTTGAATAGAAGGTGTGATCTAGGAGGGTTATTAATATACGTAAGTGGGACACTAGGGAGAAATTGAAAAATTACTCGACAATCAATATAATTGATCGTTTCATTAACTAATTTCGGCTGGGCGTGAGTAACTAAGCATATATCAATCATTGTATATAGCCTTTTAATGTCAACAATATTTCAATATTTATAATTTGCATCTGTACATTATAATTTCCCCTATTGGACTCACATCGTTTGTTTTTATTATAAATATAAATACATATTATATATTTAGGCCGGATTTGAGTTTTAGTACTAAAAATAAGGATTTTTTTTATTTTTATCATATTTTCATATAAAATTTGCAAAACACAAAAGGAAGATTTTTTCCCTTCTCCTTTTATACTTTTTTATATTGAATTTGTCAAACCTTGTAACCATCTTTTTCACTTACTTAATTTGAATTTCATAAATTCAAACATTTATATTTCACAAATCATTAATTTTTTCTAATTGACGATTTGAAATTTTTTTTCCGTCTTAAATTTATATTTAAAATTGCATACGCTTTAGTTTATTCTAAAAAAAATAATGTTTCACATTCTTATACATGGTATAATTGTTGTATAATGCCCTTTTTTACTGAAATTTCATAAAGGCGTTATACATGATATAAGAGTTGTATAATGAATGTATTTATATAGTTTTTTTCTCCTTTATGTTCATAACAATACTAATTTTCTTATAAAAATCATGGTATTTAAACCATATATGAAATCTCTTATAAATGGTATAATAATGATATAATGTATTTATATAATATATCCCCTTTATGTTTACAACATAACTAACTCACTTTCCAGTAAAAAAAAATAATTTACCATACTCCAATACACCTTTTTAGGACCTTTGAAAATTTTTAAAGTAACTATTTTTTGAAACCTTAGAAAAAATTTTAAAATAACCATCGTTTTCGGATTTCATTGCACATTTTTTAAAAATTTATCCATTTTATCCTTATTTAATGTACGTTGAAAATGACAAAACATAGAATATCCAATAAACTTCTAAATTAACAAAAATTATAGGGTTAAATAGATATTTTAATTGTTTTAATTAATATGTCCTTGCTATTGACAGACAACGATCGATAATTATTTTGAAATTGAGGAAGTTTATTGTATAATTGTGGTATAATTGTCGATTTTTACTGCTTTTTCATGAAGACATTATGCATGATATAAGAGTGGTATAATATACTTTATATAATCTTTTTTAAAATACAATATACCACTCTTATACCATGTATAACACCTTAATGAAAGAGGCAATAAAAAACAAGTATCATACCACCATTATACAATGTAAAAGATAGTGATACATTATTTTTTTGAAAAATTTGAAATGCATTTCGTTTTAAAGATAAAATTAAGACGAAATGAATTCAAAACGTCAATTCAAAAAAATCAAACAATTTGTAAGATATGAAAATTTGAATGTGCGAAATTCAAATTAAATAGAAAAAAAGAAGGTAATTACAAGGAATAGTAGAAATCAACTTAAAAACGATAAAAGAAAAAATATAATCTAATGCCTCGGTGTAAAAGTAATAAAATCTAAATTTTTTAAGCATGTGATTTAATTACACTAAAACCAAACCCAACCCATGAACCCAACCCATGTTTCAATCGGACTCCTGCAAATTCTGACCGGACCGGGCCCGTGTATTGAATTTTTGTCTAAGCAAGACATATGTTAATGGTTTACGATTTTAAAGCACATAAATGGTCAGCAAAACACAACCGACCATATTAAATGGCCTCCCAAGATCAGAGGTCAAACCGGAGCAATCGTAATTAAATTGCACGGAAATAAACAGTTCAAACCTATGATATAAAATACTACCTTTCATGTTGAACAGAAAAGGTTTTGTTCCAATATGTCTATATCAGTTTTCCACTTTTAGCCTTTGCCCCGTAAGGATAAAAGAAGACTAGTGGTAGAATGTTTTTTTTACCAGAATGGACGACAGACACGAGATGTTTGCTAGTCATCCCTTTGATCCAGCGAAACACTTGTAAATACTATGGTACAAAACCGTAAATGTAACGTGAAACACAACAGAAATCAAAATTGTGCTTAGCTTAGTATTCTCCAACCTCTTCTTGGCTGAACTAAAGCCGGTTTGCGGCATTTCCATCGAGTCCAGCTGATCAATGAGGGCAGCTTCAATGCGACTGCTCCAATAAGTACATCTCTCAACACTACTACGCTCCTTCGGTTGCTCGTTTAATTTCGAGGGCAGCTCTTACAACGTTTCCTCTGGTGATAATCCCGACCTAGTAAAAGACGACATGTGAAAGCATGTTCTTCTAGAAGATAATATAAAAGGCCATGTTAGAAAAATTAGAATTAGCTCTTTACCAGCCTTCCCTCGGCATCTACAACTGGGAGTCGACGATATTTTGTCTCCAGCAACAACCTGATCATGTTCAAAAACAAATTCCGTGTTCATTTTTCTGGAAAGTACATCAAATGATAGAAAGAGACGTGACGGCACCTTGCAGCATCCTCGAGATTAGTTGTTTCGCGAACAACCAAAGGGGCTGGCGTCATCAAGTCACCAACCAACTTTCCGTTGGTTTTACTAAGCAACTTTTGTACCTCATTAAAAGTCTGCAATATCATGCAATTTTAGCAACTTTTACAATTAATTATGCACATGGATGAACCTGATAAATCCGAATCATCTTGGTTAATGACAAATTGGAGCTTTCATTACCAATTGGTACCTCGTAGATATTGTCATTATGCAGTCTTTTAAACATTTTTCAGGTCGTGTATTCAAAACAAGCATTGAGATGATGTGACAGGTGTCTACCACAACTTAGACTTGCATTGTTGAGCTTCAATATGTAAAATATTGCAGGAAATTTTAAACACTTGCTTGGGCAAAATATGAACTATAGCAAGATAGACACTTTTTATCTACCCTAACGGCTGACATAACCAACAGATACCAGTTCATCTGTCAAGTTGGACGTCATAAATTCATAAACTCCAGAAAATAATGAAAACAGAAATGAATGTGGATATTAAAAGATTGAAGAGAACAATTAAACACATCTCAAGAATCATGCTCACATATAAAGAGTTTTCAATACCTTCCAAGTGCTATCAACCTCTGGAAACATGTTGTTATCAGCTCTTCCACTACCTAGTTATATTGCAAGAAATTCACATGGTAAGAAATGTTTGCATTAATTACTCCTAAATAATCACTTTCGATAAGGAGCTACCATCATAACAGCATAACTCCCGTCCCTCCTCCCTAAGGCTTAAAGCCCAAAATCACTTAAAACTTAAAAGTAAATTTAAAATAGTAACAAATAGGACGTGTTTGATCAGGGGTAAGAGTTAAAGAGCTATGAGAATTTTTCTCCTATAAATAAGTTAATAAGCAAGTCCATGGTAACTATTAATACCCTAATAACTTTTGAGGCAATAAGCAAAATATCGTTTAGAGGAAATCATGTTAAGAAATCTGTCTGTAAATTCAGCCTCCTTTGTCAACTCAGTCATAACCCATAGGTACCAAATAAACTTAATATATAATAGAACGATCAAACACCCTAAAAGGTTATTCGATAGATGATATCAAAGAGGGAAAGCAGAAACAAAGCATATACAAACGTGAAAGGTTTCTATCACAAAAAAGGGTTGACTAATCACAATAGACATCAATTAGAACCTCTACACAAAGGGGCAAGCAGCCAAAGTTGCTTGTTGAACTTATTAAGTACACCTTCAAAAAGTTCTTCCTCACAAATGCAATTAAACAAGAACAAATATTTTTTCCTTTTTGAGAGGGAGCAACTTTGCTTTAGTGTTTTTGGGATTACCTGAAATAGAGTCCAATGCTAACAAGTCATAATCAGACACAAGACCAACCTACAAGAACAAAAAAATAATAATTAATTAAGTTGTTCAAATAATAACCAAATCCCCATACATTTGAATGGCACAACATCAAGACATAATATGCCAACACAACAAATGCAAGTGTATATTTCTTGAAAAACAAAAATTCTAATCACTCTTTCTAACTATTTTATAGAATTCGATAAAGCATATAAACGAATAAATTAGAAATACTGTGGATATTAGACTGCCGTTTACTTGTTAGCACTCTAAACAATTTTTGGTTCATTGTTGTGGTTGAAACAAATTTGCTTGCAATCCCTCTGGAACCAAGCTTTAGAAAGTAAAATTTTACAAGTCAAGACTACAATTATAATCACATAAGAACATCCTCCAGAAGTTGTAGGATCAAATAAGTATAACACTTGGCCGATTCCTATAGATAAGAATCAATTAGCATTGATTCATTACTTGACAAACCTTAAATTTAAGAATCCATAACAAGGTGTTCGATTATATATGAATAGGGAAAGAGGAAAATAAAGAAAATATCGCTTACCAGTTTCCAGTCATCGTCAATCACGGGAAAACCTGTAATTCTGTGTTGTACAAGACTTTGCAATGCTGTTGGATAAATTATAATACATCAGAACACGTGAGTAATGTCCAAGGCATAATATAAATCTGAAAGAATTACCTTCATCCACCGTTGTTGTTGGCTTTACAACTTGTAGATCCTCTTTTCTAGTCATAAAATCACCTACGGTGTAGAATCCACTTTTTGGCTGCAAAAAAAAGGGTTGTATCAAACTAAAAAGGTACACATTCCAGAACATGAACAATAGAACTCAATGATCATTTTTAAAGCAATAACCTCAACAAGGAAAAATTTTAACTTGAGAGAAGATAAAAAAAAGTCTACACTAATGCCAACAACATTAATGCAGAAACTAAAATGAAAACACCTCTCACAAATTGAAATTCTACATCGCATGCTGAAGACATTCCGCAGATCAACAGCATTCAAGCACTATAAGGAAGACACCTCAATATCCCTAGTCACAGGCATGCTAATTAATCAAAGAGAACAATAAGATTGTATCTGCAAAGGAACAAAGATCTATCTCCAAACAATAGATTCAACACAGTTTAATAGTACTCCTAGAAGTGCCACTGAACTAAACTCTATAAGTAAAATGTAGAACTTTGGGTTCTAATCTTCATCAGGAGCTCATAAAAATCCATTTCAAATAACAAAGGGATCAAATGATACGCAAACATAGCAAATTATAGAACTAACAGAAATCAGGTTGGTCTTTAAACTGCAATTCCTCGATTAAAACACATGATACGTGAAATCATAAACAAGTTCAATGTCCTTAACGGTTTTAAGCCAACTAATTAAATGACAACAGACTGATTGATCGAATAATTCTCCAATTAATGACCAAAAGGCAATTCTAAAATTCTATATGTAAGTAACCAAATAGTCTAACAATTAATTACAACGAAACAAAATTATACATGAATAATGGAAAAAAAGAGTGAAATGGAAAAGGCAACAAACCGGAACGGAATTGGCCATAAAAGTGCGACTGAAGACGATAGAGGAGGAACGTCGAGGAGAGGAAAAGGAGGAGAGAGAGTGGGAAGGTTGGAGGAAGGGGAGATGATGAGCGGAGGAAAGCGGAAGGGCGGCGGAGCGAAGGCGAGGAAGGGGAGCATGGAGAAGTTGGAGATGGAGGAGGGAATCCATTGGAGAAATAATTGGGAAAGGGAAAGAAAACGGGATATTATGGAGATGGAAAGTTGAAGATAAAATGTGAAAGAGAGAACCACCGAGTTGACCAACTACGCAGTTTCAAAACCCAAATCCAACTCAGATACCGACTCTGGGATTACGAAGTTATTTCATGTTAAAATCTTATTTTTAGGTTGACATTTTACTAAACACATTTTTAGTTGTTTTTTTTTTTTTGTCAATAATAATATAAATTAACCAGCAAACTTTTTATATAAGAAACATAAATTTAATGGTGATTTTAATTTTTAAGTAAGCTTTACGATAATTTTATTAAAAATAAAATTTTCATTATTTTATCTCTTATCATCATTGAATCAATGATGTAATAATTAATTTAATGATGATGAAAGATAAAAGTATAATTTATTTTATTAATCCGTTGTACACAAACTGATTCTAACAAAATATTATAGAAAAACTCATTTATAGTAATATAAAAAACTTTCCACCAATTTACCTTTAAATCCTTACAGGCTAATTTTATAAAATAATTTGCAATTTATTTTTTGTTACTTCCCATAATGTTTAATTATATATTTTCAATTGGTTGTCACACAGCAACACACAAAATATTTTATTAAAATCCAATTGGTCATCACTTAACATAATTTAGATTGTTTACTTTTAATATTGGAAACATAAATTTATAAATAAACTCAGTACAGTAATTGTTTTCTTAGGAGAATCCAGTAAAAAGGTGAAATTAAAAGACACAAAATTAAGGAAACTTGTAAAATAGGCTAAGGATCTAAAATTCTCCAGATTGCTTAATTGAGCAAAAAAACTTCTTAACAATTTGACTTCCATTGATAACAAGCACAATAAAATCTGGTTGTTTCGAAAAGCATCAAATCATGTTAGGTCTTTAGTACTTATGATAACTTTTGTTAATAGCCTAATTGAATGAAAACGTTAATTGGAGTTTATGTGCTTGTTTTGGGGATTTTATGTTACACGTGTTTGCACAAGGGGGATTTGCCATAGGTTCAACCTGACATATTAATGATAAAAAGACCTATCTAAGCACAAGCTTCAATCTAAAACGCTTAAAAAACTAATTCGAGCTTAGCCGCAGATCCTGATGCAGTTGGATTGTTCAAATAAAGAAACAAAACACACAGAACACAGATGTGTATCTGACACGAGGGAGAGCATGTGATTCAGATCATAAAGAAGAGATAAAGTGAAGGTCGTGCTTATTGGGCCTATATCGGATGGGCTTCTGAATATAGTTTGCCCTGTTACATTGTTAATGGGAAATTTTATGGAGGAAAAATGTCCAAAACTGGCCAAAATAGCAGATAAGAATAAACTCTAATCCAAAAAAAAGAAGAAATTTGCTCAAATTAGACCAAATGGAAAAACAATATAAAATTGCTATACTAAGGGCGTACTTAATTTCTATACATAATAAAAGCAAGAGAAAAACCCTTCGCTATAGAATTTTCAAAATAGAAAATAAAAAAAAAAAAATTGCTCTTTTGAATCAACTTTTAAAAGCTCTTAGACTTGACATTTGTCACCAGAAAAATGAAATTAATTTGAATAACTCTTTTCACCTCTTGAGTATAAAAAGTTTTTCCTGTAAATATTTATCAATTTGTTTCTAATGTAAAAATGCACTAGCTAGGATTGAAATTTGCAAAAGAGAGCAGAAACTTTTTTAATTTAAATCAATGTAAAAATTATCCCTGCAAACAAGGGGAATGCAAACCACGTAATTGATTAAATTAAATTAAATTAGAATGAAGTCAATAAAACAAGTTAAATTGTAGTAATGATCATTCACATGCGCAACAAGAAATGTACCAATTATAAGAACTGATTAGGCTTACTATGTGCAAAGTTTACCAAAACTTAGATAATCAGTCCTCTTCTTTTTATGGTTAAATGCATGTACTAAATGATGGGCCTGACTGTCCACTTTTTTCCATTTTCTGCCTCTCTTTTGATACCTTGTTCGATTATCATCACTTCTCTGTTATAATTAATGGCCCCTAAACTTTACGACTAATTTCAACTTAAGCTCAAAATGAGCAAAAGTTGTCATTTTGTAACATAATTGAAAACATCAAAATATTTTACACGTGTATGGAATTGGAATCCGAGTTTTAATCTAACTTTTTTTGACCTTCGATTTAATTATGAAAACACTCTAATTAAAGATCGTCTTTCTGTTTTTTTTTCCAAAAATATTTTATAATATTTCAATAGATTTTTGTACTTGTTACTTTTTTTTAGCTTCAATCCTTATATCTGGGTTTGCTTCAATTTCATATGATTTAAATACCATATAGAAAAAGCTATCAGTCGAAAGTTCATGAATTCTTACTCTTAAAGATCAAGTGCATTTTTTTATAATGAAGGAAAACTCTTTGATAAACAAGACTTAATGTATTAAATAATTAGCTTAAATTAGACTCGCTTACAAGCAATCTTAATTTTTTACCAGATGTGTAACAAAACTTTTGACTGCTAAAAATTTACTTGAAAATATACAAGAAAATAAATGGAAGAACAACCAAATGTGAGCCCACATGCATGTGTATGTATTTAATTGAATTGAATGTATGATTTGATTATATTTAATAAGTTTCAAGTACGGTGGATATGCTTCGTTAATTTTAGTCAGGGGCGGCGGTAAGGGGGTCGTGGAGGGTTAACTGACCCTCCGACGTCGGAAAAAATGAAAAAAATCCCTTTAATTTTCTACCACCATTGATGATATCTGATTTGGGGTTTTAGTTTTCACCTACCCATGGAAGAAGACAACTGACTTTTCAATTTTACTTTTAATAATATTAGAGCAAAACAACGTCGTTTTGGCTTTATATCTAATTAAAACAAAACGATAACGTTTTGTGTAGAGATTAAAAACTAAACAAAATTGAAAAGTGCCAATTTTATGTAAAGGAAAGTTCTTATTCTTTCCTAATTTCAAAACCAGGGATATCAAAAGTCGTTCCCTTCCCTCTTCTCTTGTCTGAGTTCTGCTGCAGATTACCGTAATTTGTTTGTTGCCCTCGCCGATCAACCGCCAGGCCGTCTTCCTTCTCCTTCGGTATCTGCCAAACCGCCTCTTCCTTCTCTTCCGGTTTACTGTCTTCACTCTTTAATTAGGTTAGTTTTCTAAATTCTAATTCCAATCATAAGTTTTTTTGAGTTAATTTAACATATATTATTAGTGTTTAGGAGATTATATAAGTGATTCTAATAATGAAAGCACAGCGGCCAACCAACCATTCCCGATTAATTTGCCTGGGCATAGTTAAAAAGCAAGTTTAAGTAAATCCTTGAGAATACAAACACAAAAGTTGATAGAGAGATGCCGGCATATATGTTAGTCTTCTATTCACTCACTTGATATGCTCCTTTGATAAATTTTTTCAGTTATAATAAGTGTTATAAAAAGAGCTAGGCGCTATTCGAGCTGTCGAAGATGAATTGGAGTCTAGGCAGGAATTAATCGGTGCCTAGGCGGATTTAGGTGCTAGTCGGCAGGAATTAGACGCTAGATGTAGCCGGGCGACGACCATTAAAATAGCGTTTAGGCAAAACTTTTAAATTAGTGGTTATAATTTATAGCGGTGATAAAATTATTAAGGCAATTTTGCCCCCCAATCCTAGAGTCCTGGTACCGCCACTGATTTTAGTTTATTACTCTTAATTCTTATGATCATATCATAAAATATGGAACTGCACTTAGCTTTTCAATCAACTATAAAGGGAAGCCAGTATTGTTAGTGTACAATTTCGATCTTAACCTACAACACATTGAACAGTACACATTTATAAAAGTTATTAACTGGAATATCTATTATCTAAGACCTTAATTAGCCCAGTTTGGTGGGTATTATAATCATATATTATTAGTAATTCTAACTAAATACCAATTTCATTTTAATGCACTTAGGAAAAAAAATAGTACTTCAAGAAATTATTATATGTTTCCATTGTTGAACATAGAATAAATTGGAAATTAATCATTTTAGGACATTATGTATGGCGTTTATGAATAGGCACAGCACTTGTATCCCGCATATAATAAAATCTTTGCTAACTGACTAGTGATAAACTTTTTAGAACACATGAAATCAAGTATAGTACATACATATTCATAGCTATCGTATGAAGTAGAAATTCTACATTTAGGGAACATCGAAACTATTTTCCTTAACATCGCACCAAGTAAATAATGGAAGTTGTGGGACCGAATTAATCAAATTTAGTAGAAAATGTGAAATAGACAATCATCAAATAGGTGATAAAATAGATAAGATAATAAAAAATGAGTCACAATAGATTGTTCATTTGAGTATGAATTATATTTTTTACAGAATATAATTATAAAACAAAAATATCCTACTAATTACAAAATAATTCTCTCACCATTAAAATTTTAAATAATTAATGATTTCATATTCTATTTGATTGTTTATTTGTTGAAGATCAAATAGACAATGATCAAAATAAATTATCATTTTATTAGAAAGAATGAATGGACAAGATATTGTAGAGTTATTTTTCAACTTAATGTTTATTTATGTTTATATGTCAAGAAGAATGATAGATAGACAATCTACTAAGTGGATTCTACGATTATGTGTCACATGGAATAGAATCTCACATTGAGGATAATATCTTAAAATAAATAATGTCGTTCAGAATGATAGTCACAATAGATTGCCTATTTTCATTTAGAAATGTATAATTTAATAATGTAAAAAAACTTAATTACAAAGTAAACAAAAGTATTTGAATGTTAAATATTAAAATATTAATTAATTTAACAAGTTGTCATTCTATTTTATTATCTACATGTAAAAATTCAAATAGACAATTTTAAATATGTATTGTATCAAATCATGTAAGAAAGAGAAAATCGAAAGTTAGCGTTGAGTCATTTTTTAATTGATTATCTATTCTTTCCTACATATCAAAACTATTATTGGAATAAAATATCTACTAAAAATGCGTGCAATACAAAAAATAATTTGTGAAATAATTATGCTGGAAAATTTATCTCCTCAATTGCAAAAGGGTAGGGTAAATCAATAAAAACATTTATGAGTAACGATCATAAGGCCCACCAACTCATGTCATCCTATCAAAGCCCAAGAGGGCGATTGCATGTTATACCTTATAACTAGACCTAGGCATGAACTCGGTTGGGATCGGGCCTGGCTCATCGGGCCTCCAAGCCCATCTCAATCCGTGTAAAAATTTTGTCAGGTCGTACTGTGCGAATTCTTTTTAAATAACTAAAACCCAAACCCGGTGCACGGTCTTCAAACTTATAAAAGTATTTTATTTTTTATTTTTAAAAAATAATTAAATCTATATTTTGTAAAAAAAGTTCACTAATAAACTACTATAATGTAAAGAACTAAATTAAATCTAACATTTATATTTTTTAAGAGAAACTAAAGAGTCAAGTGTGTAAAAAATTCTAGGTTTGATACCCAGTTTTTGTAAAAATCCTTATTTATAAAAAAATTACAACCTCCACTAAAGGATCACATGTGCATGTAATTTTGACACATCACCATCATGCAACTATAAAGGGATTAAAACTTTCCTAAAAGTAACACACTATTCTGTACTTTCCAACATCGATCTCGTTACTAAAATTCCTCTGAATTAGCTTTGGAGCAGCTATATTGGAACCCCTCATATAGGAGTTAATTGTAAACATCAAAGGATCAATCCTAGAATGTGAACTCCACCCTTAATCCTCATTCTGAAAAGGAAAATTTAAACATTCATATTCAGTGATTAAATTGGGTGACGTGGATGACAAGACACAAGTGTTCACAAGAGAAAATGTGGTTTGTTTATCTACCACAAAATTTGTCGAGGGTTTGGTTTTATAGAGACAAGTACTAAGTTTAGGGGCCCTCTTTTCACTTTCATAACCCAATAATTTTCTAGCTGTAATAAAGTACATATAATAATGCTAACCAATCACACAAACTGCTTTGTCTCTCTCAATCTTCCTTGCTGCTCCGCCATTTCTTATCTAATATTTTCTCCGGTTCCTAATGTTTATCATTTTAGATTTTGAATTTTAGTTTTTAATATTTATCATTCTAAAATATCAATGCATTTTTTAACAAGATTTTCCTAATTTACTCATGCATTAATTAGGAAAGATATAAAGTTTAGATTAATTTATAAGTTGGTAATTAAGAAAATAGTGAATTTTATTATAAAGTAAAAGGGTTAAAGTAGTCATTTTATAGTGCATTGAATGTCTCATTGGTTTTGATGAAAATTCTAAAACGACAAATATTAGAAACCAGATGGAGTATATTAATGAACACTGTTTTTTCATGTGTTCCTTTTCGCGTGGTTGAGTATATTTTGTACTTTTTGTTAGTTTTTATAAGCATCCTATTCCACCCCACCACATATGAATGTCATTTGATCTCAAAGCACTTACATCTAATCTATATAATGTGTTGAAATTCAATTTATCAAATCATTCTCAACCTTTAGATCCAAGAAGTCATGATATCATTATTGTCCAAAAAAATTCATTCATAGTTCATATATTATTTATGGTAGTTACAAATAATCTTCCTCAATTAGTTTGAGTTATTTTTATCCAATTAGTTCCATAATATAGTGTCAAAATGGAAGAAGGTTGAATACAAAAGATTACGAGTCTACATACTTATAAAGTTTTGCTGGAGTTTGAGCAAATAAAGAAATTAGATTTATGTTGATGAACTTTCGCCTCGATAGAGAAGGGTAAGTGTCAATTAATTCAAATACAGTTGCATTAAAGGGGGAGAAATAAACATGATCAAAGAATATCATATAATATGTGTTTTTGATAGAGCTAGTTAATCACAATAACTAATAAATTTCATTTTCATGCATAGAATAGGTGTACAAAATTAGGTGGACCATTGGGACCATATTGAACGTACGAGGCTAATTTAATTTAATTGAAATGGATATACAAACTTTCCAACCCTTGATATTTTCGATTTTCACTGATATTTTTATAAATTTGACCTATATACTATGTATTATGTGGATTATGAATGATTTTGTGATATAAAAAGTTGCTTACATGTAGTTCTTTTTAAAATTCTACTTTGATTTTAGCGATTTGTGATGCTTCTGTCACTAGTCAGATCAGATTCATCACTAGTTGAATCTATAGAAATAGCAATTGGTGCAATTTTATTTTTTAAAGGGTAGTGAATAGAGTGACACACGTTCCATTCTCATTTCTAGCCAAATTAGGTTTTTAATTGCAAAAAATTGTATGAATGAATTATATTTTTGTAGACTTTGTTAGTATTAACAGTACTAGACTGTGATAATTTTCTACGGATCTATAAATTTCACAATAAGAATTTATTTTAAATATCTTTAACAAAATTGTTTTTATATTTTTAACAGATTATATCAAAATGAAAGATTGTTAATCCATTTTAACTAGATGAATCACTTATCTTATAGGGTTACAAGAATAAAAGTTACAAGTCACATCTCTCTGACCTCTGTACTTATATTCTATCAATTTGACAACTGTGTGTGCGCGCGCGGGGTTTGAAAGAATGCAATAGATCAGAAAAAGCAGGTGGTGAGTTGGTTGCAAAAAAAAAAAAGAACTTTCAAGGACGAATACAGTTCATTGACTTCTGTACGTACTGATGTCCAAATTACCTCTGGACTAGACTTTGTTCTTCCTTGTCGAGCGGGCCTATCCATGTTTTTCGATATTCCTTTTGAACCTGCAAAACAAGGTTCGACTGGGGATTCAGCGAAACTCCTTCAATACTTAAGCTAATTCTTAAATTAAAAGGAGATATCTTGAATAGAGTTAGAGTTTAGACTTAGGTGTAGGGCGGATTACCTAGGTGTAAGGTAGCTAGGAGTAGGCTTAGCTTAGTTAGGGTGACTTTGTATTATCTTTTCTTATTAGTGAGGTGGAGTAATTAGAAATATTTATCTTGTTATCACATATATCAAGAAATGTATTATACATAAAAAATTTCTTTCTTTGTATATATATAGTCCAAAAATAGTACTATGCAACTTGAGAATAACCTAACCTTATCTAAAAATAAATTTTTAAAATGTAGATTGGGCTGGACTTGAATTGATATTTTTTATTATAAACTCGATCAAGCTCTACCCAACCCGTCCGACAAACAGATCTCGAACATGTAAATGTATTATTTATAAAAAGTGGTTTGCCACTCACCGTGTTAATACGCAATTGAGCTCCATTATTATACAATTTGTATCATAGATATGCATGTTAATTCTGTAATTTGAATTATCCATTCATATGACTCAAGTTTTAGACAATTATATATAGATTCCGAATGATTGAAACAACATATGAGATATTCTGTCCTCGCTGTCCAATGAGTCCAATCTGTTATATTCTAATTATTACAGTTTGTACCAATTTTCATTTGACAAAAGTTGAAGTTATTAACGATAGTTATATGTAACTGTACATAAAGTATAAGGTCAAACAAAATTTTAATTTAATGTTCTCTTCCATGTGTATTATTTAGACAGGTTCATTTTGTTTATATTCGTAGTCTGAAAATTAATAAGCTCATAAACTAGTAAGATAATTTATTCTCGGGCATCCAAAAACTAATGCAATTGTTTTTTTCCCTCTTATAGATTTTGTTGAAAAAACTTTAGACTACTAGTATAAAACCGAAAATATGTAATTAGTAGTGAAACAACTATTTAAAGGTACTGTTCACGCACGATGTGAAAAGTAGGGATGAATGATCAATCAATTATAGAAATAAAAATAGTTTAATACATGTTTAGCTACCTCAACTTGTCCCAAAAAACCTGCTGCCCCCCTGAACTTTCAAAATGACCCGCAGCTCCCTCAACTTTAAAAAAGTGACCCCGTAGCTCCCTCAACTTTAAAAAAGTGCATCACTTTGCTCCCTCAGTGCCACGTGTCAACTTCTGATTGGAGGGAAAAAAATCAGAAAAATTGCATCTTTGAAAAGTCAAACCAACCAGAAGATGACACGTGGCATAGAGGGAGCAAAGTAGTGCATTTTTTGAAAGTTGAGGGAGCTACGAGATCATTTTTTTAAAGTTGAGGGAGTTGCGGGGTCATTTTTTTAAAGTTGAGCGAGCTGCGGGGTCATTTTGAAAGTTCAGGGGGTAGCAGGTTTTTTAGGATAAGTTGAGGTAGCTAAACATATATTAAGCCAATAAAAATAGAAAATTAGTTAATAATATAAAATTTGTAAAAATAAAGGCAGCTATTTCTTCCGCGCATATAAACCCTGAAAAAGTAATGGTTGTGTATGAACCGGACCAACCGGCCGGCCTAATCATGAACCGGCCCACCATTTGATTGACGGATTGATTGGTATCTTCAACCAACTTCCCATCACAATATTAAAGGTATCATAAATTCTATTATTTACGTTATAAAAAATAATATAAAATTAAAACAATTTGTATAAAAGTACACTCCATTTGAAACTTCAACCAAAACCGAAGGAATTTTTCTAATTTATTATGTACTCTATTTGTTCCCCAACTATGTTTTCAATGATTTTCCTGATTTGTCATCAAGGCTTATCATTGATGGGAAAGATATAGAAAGTAATTGTTACACATTATTTGATCATACAAAGGATGTTCTTGGTACATTAACTATAAATTTACAGTTCTAACAGTTTGTATGGAGTGAGATGTCTCGTCTAGTTGAGCATTTAGATTAAAAATTATCTCATAACTACATGGCAACTCTTCTTATGAATGATATATTATTACCAGAATTCTAAAAGGTCATGTATGAAAGATGTTTAGTATTATAAATGTTTCACGGTCTATCTCATATAACACATAATAACTTCAGATTGTTATACCGTTAAGTTTCTCAAAAATATGTATATACACGATTTTAGGAACTGGAAACAACGTCAAGCATGACTTGATAAATCAAAATTTCCATGGCAACAAACTAAATATAAATGACATGTTTTTATTTAAAACATATAGATTGGAAGATGGGAAAGATTTTGAGGAGAATAATAAAGAAAGTGGGCCTCTATTCGAGTGGGCCTGGGCCTAAATAGAAAAGATGATTGATTGAACGTAGTGAAAGGGGGTCCCGCAGGACTAAGATGGGACTGTTTCCAGATGAGGATATCCATCGCTCCAACCACACCCTAGTCTTTCTTCCATTATTGGAAGTTTTTCTTTTTCTTTTCATTTCTTGCCTTTCCAATACGCCCACTTGCCCACTTACTTTCATTTTCTTTTATCTGATAATTGAATTGGCAATCTACTTCAAGTGCTATTTTATGTTATTAGTGTATATATTGAAATATAACATAATTAGCTAGTGATGAAATATATTTAAAAAATTAATATAGATTGCTGGGGTTTTGTCACCGTTGGTGATTTTTAAATTACTACGTTTTAATTTATTTTTATCCTATAAACATCTTTTAAAATAAATAATTGGAATGTTATCAAAGTTGATATGCAAATAGCGTCCATGTTTGAGTTTTGGTAAAACTTGCTTAGAAACATGTGTTATAAGTGATAATGAATAAGTTCATGTTCTCTTTTGAACTTCTGAAAGTTGAGCCGAATTAAACTTAACTGAACTTATTTTAGTTTAAATTAATAGCTATACGTAGCTGAACATGTTTTTATCTTGTACTTAACTAGTTTGTTTGTCTCGTCTCGTGACATTCGATCTAGTATTTTTATTTAATGGAATTTTTGGCCGTGTTGTCTCTCTTATCTTTTAGGGGTGCCAACTTAGTTGGAATGCCTAAGACTTAAGTTGGGGTATCGATCTTTTTTCTTCAAAAAAAATTATACGTAGTTGAACTTAACTTTAACTTAATTGAACTTAACTCAATTTAATAGAATTGAAATATAGTTGAAGAGAATATGATCTAATACTGTTGGTAGAATCTCTATTTCAAATTATTTTAAAAAATGATAAAAACGAATTTCTAACTTTTAACTTAGAAATTCATATGTAAATCTACTCAATTTATAAATTAACAAGTATTTGTAAGTTGTATTTCACCAACTCAATAAATGAAAACCTTGTATGTTAATTTTGTATATGCGACTTAACATACCTTTTTTAACTCGAGGAAATAATTAATATAATGTACATATAAATTTTGAAAAGATTTATATTATGCTATGTTCTTTTAGTTAAGTTTAACAACTTAAAATTTTGCATTCAAGTAGTCTACTTGAGAAGAAAGTTATAGGGGCTCTGTAATGGTTCATCAATTAATTTTATACATGGTTTTTTTGTAATTAACCTAATAAACTTCCATTAATTAGTGTCTGCAGACGTAACATTACCATTCATTATTTAATTTTTTATTTTTGGCCGTAGTCGCCGTAGGAATGAATTATTGGTACAAACATAGTATGAGTATTTTATTGAATTATTATATTTAATTTACAAAAATAGAAAGAAAATAAAAATAATACTAATTGTTTAAAGTGATGATGATGTCAAGCATGATGAAATCTACAAATCTATCTATCAATCTATCCAACGGGTTGAGTCGGCCTAAGCCCTTATCCAAGTCAGAACTTAGACCCACTCTCTCTTCCATTTGAGTGAATACCACGCTCCAAAAAATGAATTTATTAGCTCTTCAAGGTTGTGGGATCCAAGTCCAGTTATCATGTACAATAAAAATTATTTTTCACGTCTTAATAATTTTAAAAATAGATAAAATTTATTCATAGTATAAGAATAATAGATTGTTTATTTTATTTTAAAGTGTATTTATTGTAAACAATGTTTATTTGATTGTCTCTAGACAATCAAATAGACATTATCTAATGATAACACATAAATATCACATCATATAGGGAAGATGGAGTAAATAAACTACTAAAAATGCATTTCCAAATTGATTGTCTATTCCTTTCTATGCGTCAAAACAATTTATGAAATAGACATGCTATTAAAGATGCTCTTAGATAGGCAGTGCGTAGCAACGGTATGACATTGTCATTTTTTATGTTTTCAAAATATATAAACCAATACTTGTTTCGTTTTCAAAATCACACAGAATAGAATAAAAAATGAATAAGAATGATGGCATGTGTAATAAAGTTTTTATCTCGATGTTGATATCGAAGGAAATAATTATTCTTAATTACAGTGAGCATTGTAGAATAGTTATTTCTTTTTTTAAACGAGGGAATAACTATTCAACGAATCCTATAGTAATTAGGCATAGTTATTCCTTTTGATGTTGGGGTCAAGATAAAAACTCTATCGCATTAAGTCCTAGGCATCCCAATTCTATTCTCGTTTGTTGATAGAATTTTGATGCACAAACAAGTATAATAAATTACTTAGAGTTTGAGAACTTCCTTAACAATTGTATTTTGTTTTTCGATATCAAACAACAATTTTAAATGTATAGTTACAGTTATCATACAGTTGATAAACATGATAGTATTTTGTTGTTAATTTTTTTATTTTCAAAATAACTAAATACAGTTGTATATCAACCAATAAATAACTTAATGTTTGAGAACTTCCTTAACCGTATTTTGTTATTCAAAATCAAACAGTCATTTTAAATGTTTAGTTACAATTATTATGCGGTTGATATATAATTGCTTAAAGATAAAAAGAACCAGCGAAAACAAACAATAACACACCGCAAGAGAAACCAAACATGCCCTTTTTATATTTGTTTGATGTAGAAAAAAGAAAAGACATACCTTAAAACAATTTCTCCACCCGAAGGATGGTATTATTGTAAAACAAATGAAATATTTTTTACAACCTTTTTATACTAAACATTGCAATTTAATTTTGACAAACTTAGGCTTATTGTAAATTATTTTTACCTTACTTTTACTTTGTAATTATCGATTAGCTAGACCATAGTACTTAATCAATATACATAGTAATTCATAGATGGTAAATGGTCATTTTTATGTTTAGACCCAAATTTTGATTTAAATGTAAGATGACTTTGTTATTGTCTTATGTTTGTTAGCTTGTAAAAGTAGATGAAATGATTAATAAGTAAAGCAGGTGGGGGTATGAAACGCATCATTGATTGTTTCATTTGTTTTTTATGTTAATTTTTTTTTTTTTGTATTTATTACATATTTAAAATGTGCACATTCAACCTAGTTAGATAGCTAAAGCTATTCAATAGGACAGACTATGGGACCAACTACCAACTAGTAACTTCCTATAAATAATACTATTATATACTCATATCATAATAAATATATTTAACTAATTAAAGCGAATATTACGACTATTTGGTTCCGTGAAGAAATAAATTAATACATATTACAGTTATATGTATTAACTTATGATAGGATGAATCTACTCTAGAATTAATGTAGCATAATTTTATCTATTATTTTTTTTTATAAATTACAATCAATTAAGATACAAAGTTGTGATAGTTTTATCTTTATATATATATATATATAATATTCAAAACAAACCCGTATTATAATTTACTCGTGTCGTTTCGGTTTCGGATCACGTTAATTCTTCAACTACTTTGTCTAAAGTCATCCAATGAAGGGCAAATATGGACGGGTCCCACGAGCCTGCAGACTCTTACCTGATCCGAAACTGAAACGACACGAGTAAATTATAATACGGGTTTGTTTTGAATATTTTATACATATATATATGTGTGTGTGTATATATATATATATATATATATATAATATTAAAAAAAACCCGTATTATAATTTACTTGTGTCGTTTCGGTTTCGGATCGGGCTAATTCTTCAACTACTTTGTCTAAAGTCACCCAATGAAGGGCGGGCGTGGACGGGTCCCACGAACCAACAGACTCTTACCCAGACTTATCTGTTAGACAGATAGGTTAATAGGAGCTAACTAGATTATCGTTGTAGATATTGCATGCATACGTCACATGTAATTTTGTTGTGAAAAATATTAGAATTACGATTGTATAATAACTTAATTTTTTTTATTAAACGAACACATGACATATTTTGATTAGTCAAACTGTATGTATTTTAGAAGATGAACGAATTGTGAATTACCAAAAGTATCATGATTCCCTAACTTGTACCAAGTTGGTTATGCTTCTAGATTCTAGAATGCCGTTGTTGATTGTTGGTACTAGGGACGGCAATGGATCATAGACCCGGTCGTGAACCGTGAATCAGGATCCGATTTTAAGATATGGATCTTAATTTTATAGATCTGTTGGATCTGGGTCTAAGAAAACGGATACGGATTCGTGTTCGGATTTTACAATGAAACCCGGTTCCGGATCCCTAATTAAAGATTAATTGTACTTTTTTATCCATTATTTAACTCGAAAACATTTTATAGTTAATATTATTTGAGATCCACGTAAGTCCAATTGCATAAACATAATTAAATGAGCATGTAAACTATTTAAAATAAGGTGAAATGTACAAGTATGGAAGCTGAAACTAAGAATTTGATATTAATTACACTAACCCGTTTTGGATCTGTTTATGAAACCGGATCCGTGCGTTCCGTTGGATCTGGATCTGGGTCATAAAATTATGGATCTAACAGATCCAGGTCGGATCCGGGTCTAATAGATTCAAATGCGGCCCGTTATCATCCCTGGTTGGTACATGATATTGAAAACTACATCAACACAATTCCCAAATTTTTGAAAAAATTTCAACAGTTTATCTTATATTTAAATGGTTTAATGCATCTACACCCCTCTGAACTTGTCCAAAAAGGCTGTTACCACCATGAACTTTAAAATGTGACAAATAACCTCCTGTACTTGTCTAAAACGAGTCATTTTATCCCCTTGTGCTGACCTGGCTTGCTCGTGGCTGATAATCAAAATACACGCACGTGAAGTATGTTGTGGAATAGAAAATAAATAAAAAAAATTCATAACATTCTAATTCTTACCTTTGAAAATTCCTAATATATGTTCTTCATCTTTTTCAAAACTTCATCTCTATTCTAAATATTTTTTTTCAATTAATCATAATATTGTATCGATTCTTGGCCCGTCATTTTCATCTTCTTGTTATTGAAACCGATATTTTTACGAGGGGGTAAAGTAACGCGTTTTAGACAAGTAAATGGGGCTACCTGTCACATTTTAAAGTTCAGGGTACTAACAGCTCTTTTTGAACAAGTTCAGGGGGTGCGGATGCATTAAGCCTATTTAAATCTATACTCAGTTATCCATTACACAAATTTAAAAGAGTATTATGATTACTTAAATTATAAATCATTCATCCATAATACATTAGACACTTATATATATAACTGATAAAACAAAGGTTAATTGCACTGAAGTCCTAAAATTTTGAGAACTATAACGTTATGAATTTCTCAAATTCTTGTTCAGGCTTATATCTTGTACTGATTTTCTCCATCTCACCTACTATTCTCCTTTTCTATTTATTAAAAAACTTCCACTTATTCGAAATAAATCTTCGGTAACTGACCTTAGATTAATTTGTTGTAACATATATTGAACTAGATTCTAAACCCATTAATCAGCACGCTATGTTTAGACTCAAATTAATCCTTATAACATCAACTTATATAATACTGATGTTAAATATATGTTCGGTACGTTGATAGTCAAATTAGTAACATTATAATAAAAAAAGAATAAAATATGAAAAATTTGACAAAGTATCGAGGCAAAAAAAAATATATAAAATGACAAGGTTTATGGACATAGTGAAGCCACGAGTGTCCATATCAGATATTAATATAAAATGCATCAGCAGAAAATATTATATTATTTTCTCGTGGTTCAAATGATTTTTATTGTTGTGATGTTAATATCTATAAAAATATGAATTGTTATCTCTAAATTAACATTACTTTATTAATAATTATGAAAGTGGTCCATTATAGTTCAATTCATTTAATTTTAGTTATTTTAAAGTAAACTTATAAGTATGTTTTGAGATGTCTACTACATTTATGCAGAGTACTATTTTAATTTTTAATTTAAGAAAATTTATATTTTATGTATGATTTATCCTTTCAGTGAGCTGAGTTCTGGAATTCAGTATCCGGAAAAAAATTTTGAGTTCTCCTAACATCGATAAATTTGCTTTATTCACATCAGTTAATTTTTTTACATTTAGGTATAATTTTCAGTGGAGTAAAAATTATGACCGTAAATGAATCAAACTATTCGTGGATAGCTCGGTGCTCGACTTGATAAAAACTCGATTCAGCTCGATTTGATTTATAAATGAACGGTTTGTGAACATGATTTATGGCTCAAATTATAAATGAATTGAACATGGACAAGTCAAAGTTTGGCTCGTTAGCTTGTGAACAAACTCGATTAGAGGTTCGCGAACAAGTTCATGAACTATTTGATAATTGTTCGTGAACTAACTGAATCATTATTGTTACATATCAAAAATAAAATTGTATAGGACTTAAAATAAAGTAATCCTATATAAAAGTAAACTAATACAACCAAAATAAGTTTATGTTCCACTTTAAATTAATAATTGAATTATCAATGTCGTTTGCGAACAAAATAAACGTGTTCTTTAGATAAAA
>CATIWQ010383600.1:0-12636 GCA_949673415.1 Euphorbia schlechtendalii
TAAATATTAAAGATTTTAAGTAAACAATGCAATTATATTTAAAATTTAAACATATTTTAACTTTTTTTATATTTTTTCTATTAATTTAATAAAAATATTAATAACAAATAAAATATTCATGAGCTTGGGCCGGGCTTGGGAATGACCTTGTTAGCCCGGCCCGAGCTCGAAGTTTTAAAGCACGGGCTTGGGCCGGGCTTGGGTTAAAGTTTTTTGTAAAAAGCCCGCCAAACCCTGTCCGAACCCGGCCTGGCCCGCACGACGAACAGGTCTATTGGAGTGGTAAATTGCTAAATATGGCTATGTGAGAGCGACATGTAGTAGGCATAGTATTAATTTTATCTAGGTTTTTATAAGTGTCATAATTCATTTACCCTAGATATAGAAAATTCATTTAATGTGTTGCTCTACTATGAATTATAGGATATTTGGGCGTCTAGAACCGAGTTTGTTAAAGTTATCTAGTGTTTAAAACAACTTTGATTATTTTGCATATTTTACTCTACTACTCTTAGGGAATATCTATATGCTTTGCATCTAATCTGTTCATGCCTCTGTTCATTCATCTGTTTACCATTCAAAACCCTAAAACATTGAAATCCTTATATTTTCTTTCATCCCATAATTATATTTGATATCTAGAATCGAATTCCTTCCTTGTGGGATCGATATCTTTTAAAACTACATCGCAACTGTATACTTGCAGTTATCATTATTTTTCTATTTGATAAGCGGTACTGACAACACCTGTCATATTTAGAACTTTTAAATTATCAGTAGAAAAGTGGCGAGTAAGTTTTTGGCGCCGTTGCAGGGGAAGGCAAGTGTGTTCTAGAGATCAAATTGCCGGAGAACGGACAATTATATAGATCTATTTATTTTTGTGTTTGTTTTTAGTTTAGTATTTATATTTTGTTATTAACATATTTTTCTAGCTTATTCATTGAGTTTTCTTTCTAACGTGTGCATACCAAGTACGCGTAGTTCAGTAGAAAGTTTGGCATCTTTCGAATCAGAAATAGATAGATTTGGTAAGAGTAGAAAAAACCTTTTCCAAACTACTATATATATAGTAGTATATTTTTATTTTGTTTTTGTGTGTGTTTTTAAGTTAGTGTCGTTTTTAAAAGAAAAGTGAAAAGTTTTTGGATTTTAAACATTTCACGTCCACGACCTGTATCGTACTCGTGAATAAAGTTGTCAAAACATTCTATTTTTGTCTAAGTAAAAGTCACGATCACGACTATACTTCGCGATCACGACCTATGCAATTTCATAGCAGTTATTGCTGTAACTGCTCTATTTTCTAACGATTAAATTTACATATATCCGTTGAATAGGCAGATTTACCCTATTTCCTATATATATAACTATTTGTCTAATTGATTTTCACAAATCAATCACTCTTTTACACAACTACTCTCTCTTGCAAAGCATTTTCTCTATTTTTCCAAAAATCAAAACACAAATCTTTCTTTCAAATTCTTGAATTCAATTGCAATGGCTCCAAAGAAATTAGCAGAAACTAGGGGAAGAACAAATTGGTAAATCAACAAACCAAGTATGGATGTCCTTTTCCGATCTATGGTGAAGAAGTGGAGAGATACATGAGGATAAAGAACTTTGATTTCCAAGGTACACTCTTCTATGATCGTACTTTTGCAATTGATGTTGGGATACATGCGAAAGTAGAGGAGTATTTTTCACTATTTGGGATGGAATGTTTGTGAACATGCGTTTCCCATTTAACAAGGGATGGGTCTTCGAGTTTTTGGTTACTGTTCAGGAAGATGGGAACTTTTTGAAAAGGAAATTAAGGAATGAAGGGGAAGAATATAAGTTTACCTTAATGGATTTGATTAAGTGTTTTGGTTAATGAGAAATCTATGAAGAGATTGAAAAGGAAGAAGATTATGATTTAACAAGTGTTTGGACTGAGTTAACGGGATTGGATCGACATGATGTCAAAAACTCGTCCAACAAAAACATTCGGATTAACAGCCTTCTTTACCTTCACAAATTCATTTCTCAAAGTATTTTCTTTCGACACGAGACTACCAAAGTATCGATGAAAGATTTGATTATATTGGAGTGCACCGTTACGCAATTAAGGCCAAAGTTTCCAATGTATATGATGGAATCCATCACTAGTCTTACTACACATAAAAAAGCTAGAGTTGGAGGTGCAAATACAATCTGCGGAATTATTTTGGGAACGAAGAACAAACTTCCATACCAATATAGTCCAAGAGAGAAATTTAACTTTATGGGAGGAGTATACATGAAGAGAGCGAGAATAGTTAAGGAAGATGAAGGAAAATTTACATTTCTACCATATGGAGTAAGGGTTAGGAAGTTAAGACCGATAGAAGGATCTAATTCTTGAGAGAACCAATACGATGAAGACATTGAAGAAGTTCAAATCGGAAGTAGTGAAATGAGATAAGCCTTTGGGAGTACACATGCAAAAAAAGATACTTAGAGAGGGAAATTCATGAAAGATGTCGACCAAGCATGCCTTGATATAACTTCCATAAAACAATATGTTCGTCAACTAACAAAATCCAACATTTCTTTGAACCCCAAGTTGAGTTCATACTTTAGGAAGAAGAATTTGGATATCTCACCTAGTCCTCCATATTCAAGTTCGGAAGAATAAATATAACCGGGTTCAAATTTCTTTTCTTTTAGTATTTATTTGTTTATGTTTGTTTAAATTCATTTTTCGTTTTTAGTTAAGTCACTCACAATGAGGACATTATGTTCTTTAGTGTGGGGGGGCATTTGTAAAAATCCCAAAAATCCAAAAAAATCAAATAAATTTAAAAAGTTGAAAAATATGAAAATTTTTCTTGATTTTGTGTTATTTATACTTTATCCATACCTATACTATACTAACATATGTTCCAAGGTTATTAGGTATTACAAGTTCGATGTTAGTGCATATTTCAAACAAGTTGTTTTGAGTATGAGCGCAAGTTGAGAGTGTGAGCGCTTTTGGCACAACATTTAGCATTTGGTATGGAGCATAAAATGCAACCACTAAGAGTGTTTAGGATCCTAGGTTACCTAAAAATGTCTTGAGATTAGTCTTTTAAAAGTGTGCTTCCTTTATCCTTTATACTTTATACTATACTTGAGAGAAGGAAATATTCGAGCAAGCATATAACGCATATATGAAGATTCAATTTGGTTGACACTCCATTAAGAGCAAAGGTATGCAACTAGACTATATAAATTGCACATTACTAATTTGTGGGAAATTTTGAACTTTTACTTGAACTTTATGCAACATGGGAATGTGGTACTCACTACGATAGTCTTTTGCCAAATGAGATACGAACTTGAATTACTATTTTATACACTTCTGTTGTATTTACCTTGAGGACAAGGTAACTGTGGGGGTGTGATAAGTGTATAATTACACTTATTATCTTGATATTTTCAATCATAAAATGATATGGTTTAGAGTCATTTTATACTTCATATAAAAGATTTCACGTGGTATGTAGTTTTTTATGCAAGTGCAAAAACTAGGTGAATCTTGGGAGTGAAATGATCAAAGACGGAATTCTATGCAAAAATAATGAAAAATGTGCAAAAAGATGCGTGGAATGTAAGGAATTGGCTTAGGATCAAAGTTGTCAAAGATCGGCAAATTTGCAAAGAAGAACCATAAAGAAAAGCACATGTCACGATCGTGATTCCTGTTCTTGATTGGACAAATCACGCCCGCGACTGTCTATTGCGATCACGACTTGTTATTCTTCACAAGTAGAAAGTTACCAACTTATATTCATGATCGTGACATGTATGTCACGCTCGCAACTTATGACGGTTTTGGATAACTCTTCTCAACTTCCAACAGCCGGACAAACGCCAATAACCACCATCAATTGTCAAATAAAAAGACACCTTTTGGGGATAATGAAGCCATGAAAAGGTACCTATCCATTGATGATAAGGATGAATTCTTGCATCCAATCACATTGAAGATGATGAACCCTTCACCAATGGACACGACTCTTCATTTGGATAAACGCAACCCTTTATACTCTATAAATAGGGTTCAAATCAATCATTTTCGAAGAGGATGATGAATGGTAGCAGTGTATAACGTGTATGACATAGATAGAGAGTGAAAGATATAGATTTCGCTAGTTCTAAGTGTTAGAGAGAAAAATGTATAAGTGATTCTATCTTGTTTCAATCACTTGATTTCTCCACATATTCGAGCGATTGTTGTATGAGTGTAATTGCAAAGCACTTATCAACAAAAGTTTATGTTCTTAAAGATTCATTTGTTCGATCTTCACAAAGAATAGCATCCTAGTGGAGGTTATGTACAAGTTGAAATCGAATTCAAAGTAGACGCAGGAATTACAGGAATTGATGACTCCTGTTAAAGAGTGGATACGGTTTGATCAACTTTAGCTTTCACTTGCATACCTTACAACTTTACTTTGTTTTCTACTTATGCTTTCTAATTCAAATTTTATGATATGTCTATGTGTCATAATGAGTATTTCGTCTTTCGTCATTTATATTAATAAAGTTATATGCTTTCGAGTTGACTTTAAGAGTGATTTCGGGTTAACAAGATTGTGTATAATCACTGGATCTATGATTTCAACGTTGTTAACTGAGCCAACATTTTTGGATTGGTAACTTGCTAAATATGGCTATGTGAGAGCGACTCGTAGTAAGCATAATATTAATGTTGTCCAAGTTTTTATAAGTGTCATAATTCGTTTACCCTAGATTTAGAAAAGTCATTTAATGTGTTGCTCTGTGGTGAATTATAGGATATTTGGGAGTCTAGAATCGAGTTTGTTGAACTTATCTAGTATTTAAAACAACTTTGATTATGTTGCATACTTTACTCTACTATACTTGTTCTTAGGGAATATCTATATGCTTTGCATCTAATTTATTCATGCACTTGTTCATTCGTCTGTTTACCATTCAAAACCATAAAACATTCAAATCATTATATTTTCTTTCATCCCGTAATTCTATTTGATATCTAGAACCGAATTCCTTCCCTGTGGGAATGATATCTTTTAAAACTACATCGCAACTGTATACTTGTAGTTATCATCATTTTTCTATTTGAAAAGCGAACTAACAACACCTGTTCAATTTACAACTTTTATATTATCAGTAGAAAAGTGGCGAACAGAAGGCAATCCCTCGATTTACACCTCCTCGATCCAGAACATTTTGAGGAACATACTACTGCTTCCCTCAGAGAGGGATGAGCTGGCATCCGAAACCTTTCTGCAAACATTCAAGGCGATGTTCATGATGACTATTGAGGTTTGCCTTCGAAGTCAAGCTTTCTTAGCTTGTTCGTATGCCCTTTAAGACTTACACATTCTTATTTCAGCTGGCGTCTTGGGAGGCTGATATGGTGAGGAGGGGTTGGGCCATAGGCCGGTTGGAGCAGACCCATGAGTTGACCAAGCAGGAGTTAGAGACGGCCTTGGGGTACATTTCTGAGCAGTGTTTTAAAAGTCGGGCTATTTTGTAAAATCGGGCGGTGTTAGGAGGAGAATCGATTTTTCGGTGCCTAGGCAGCACTAGGCGGCCTAGGTGCTGATTTTTTAATTAAAAAAAGTTAATATTTTAATAAAAAAATAACATAAAAAGCGGTGTTTTAAAAATCAAGGCCTAGGCAGGATTTTTAGGAACACCGCAGCGATTTTTTGTTATTTTATGTTTTTTATGTTATTATATATTAAACTGAGTTGTTAATGCTATCATTTTATTGTGTTAGACTATTAGTATTTATATTATAATAATTATTATGTATTATTAAATATTAAAATAATAGAAAAATTGAATCCGCCTAGTCCCCGCCGACGCCTAGCTCCCTCCTAGCGCCTAGCGCTTTTTAAAACACTATTTCTGAGATCGAGGCGGAAAAAGCTCTGTCCAAGGAGGTGAATGATGAGCTGACGTGTTGATTAGGGGAGGCCAATAAGACTGCCAAGGATGCATATAAGAAAGTCGAGGAGATTGCCCTGGCCCAGGATGATTTACAGAGGGCCGTCTCAAATTATGAGGTGGAAATTCCCAAAGTAGTTACCGAGTTCAGCCAAGGGATGCTCAACATGGGCTTCGACGGGTGCGAGTATGGTCGACGAGTTTTCTAGGCCTGCAAGACTTACCACCTCGATCTCCCCAATGATCTAATGGTGGGGATTAAATATCCCAACAAGCCGGATGAGGAAAAGATGGTCGCAGAGGGATCAGAGGAGTGCGATGCCGAGAAAGGAGATGGAGATTCTTCGTCTGTCCTTCCCCCCGAGGGTGGCCAAGATTAATTTTGTTTTTCTATTTGTGTTTAACTTTGTTGTAAGAATATTTTAGCCATTTTTAGGCTACTTATAATATTATTGACTTTAATTTTTCTATTTCCATTATGCTTGTTACTTTTGCTTCGGCACCGTTTAATTTGAGCCACTTAGATAGCACTTTGCCCATGGCCTTGTGTTTACCACATTGCCCCGATACTCTTATGTCTGCCATTTGTGTTGTTTTCTAGGTCTTATGGATTTTGAACCACCTTAATGGCCTTTTATCTGCCATTAATGTTTATTTCAAGGTATTATGCGTTTTGAGCCGCCTTGATGGCCTTTTATCCGCCATTAATATTTATTTCAAGGTCTTATGCGTTTTGAGCTGCCTCGATGGCCTTTAGTTTCCCATATATTGATTTTGAGGTCTTATGCTTATTGAGCCGCCTTACTGGCCTTATGTTCAACGCTTTATATTTTTCTAGGTCTTATGCGTATTGAGCCGCCTCAATGGTCTTATGTTTACCATTTAATGATATTTTAGGTCTTATGCTTTTGAGCCGCCTCAATGTTTTAAGTGCTTTTTTCTATTTGTGCAATCCCAAAGCATGATCAGTACTTAAATGTGCACATTTTGAAATTAATCACTTTTATTGAATAAATTGAAAAGTACATCCGGGAATTCTACGCATCTGGTTATCTATCTCTTCTAATGGTGCATCGCCTCGTTAAAAATTTTTAGGGAAAATACCCATTGGGAAAAAGTACTTAAAAGGAAAAGAGTACGACCGCTTGAATCCCTCTAAGAGTTGTAAGCCATGTAATATGGCCTAAGCTTTGCTATGTTCCAAGTTCTTGGGATCTCCTTTCCTTCCATGGTCTGTAATTTGTAGGTTGCTGGTCCGATAACTTGTGAAACTTTATAGGGGCCTTCCCAATTCACCCCAAGCTTACCTTTACCTTCCCGCGCCTATGAGGCGATTGCGTCCTTGAGGACCATATCGCCTTCTTGAAGGCGGATTTCTCTAACTTTTTTATCATGATTTTTGGCAATCCTAACTTTGTAAGCGGCCATCAGAATGAACGCTCTTTCACGCTTCTCTTGTAGATCATCCAGATGATATCTCATATTAATGTCATTCTCTTTCCTAGTGTAATAGGCCACTCGATCGGATGGTGGAATGATTTTGATGGGTAGAACTGCCTCGACCTCATAAACCATTGAAAAAGGTGTTTCCTCGGTAGATGAGCATGGGGTCGTTCGGTATGCCCATAGTACATTAATTAACTCATCCGGCCAGACTGCTTTCCTTTCCATCACCCTTTTCTTTATTCCTTGGCCCTGTGTTTTATTCGTGATTTCCATCTAACCGTTAGTCTGGGGGTGAGTTACTGAACTGAAATGGGTTTCGATCTTGAATTCCTTGTAGAAGTCTTGGAATTTGCTAGATGTGAATTGTGTACCATTACCAGAGATTATTTGGTGTGGAACTCCGAATCGCATTATGATGTTCTTTTTGACAAAATCAAGCACCCGTTTGAGTGTATACTGCTTAGAGTGACCACCTCAACCCACTTCGTGAAATGGTCGATGGCCACTAGGATCCATTTTCTTTGGCTACTAGCTTTATGAAGGGGTCCTGCAATGTCAATCCCCCATGTTGTGAATGGACAGGCAATTAGAAGGGGGCCCTGAATCACACGAGGGATGTGAGACTTTTGTTCATGAATTTAACATTAGTGGTAGGATTTGATGTAGGTTTCCACATCCAAGTTCATAGATTCCCAATAGAAACCCCGTGAGACTTGCTCTTCTAACTAATGTTATAACCGCCTGGTGGGAGCTGTAGTCTCCTTAATGGAGTTCTTGTAGGATTTTGGCTCCTTCTTGAGCCGTTATGCATTTTTTCCAAACATTGGAGTATGATTTTCTATAAAGCTCCCCATTCAGCAAGGAGAACCACATGGCTTTCCTCATAGTTTTGGTAACCTCGATCATATCATCTAGCAGTCGGTCATGGTGAGGTATTCGTAGATAGACTTCATCCATCTGAGATCTTATTGCTCTATTAGTAGGCTTGCATCTATTTTGTTGTTTGGGTGGGTAATTACCTCGTATGGGTATGTGAGGTTTTTCCACTCTTCTTTGCTGGAAGCCTCCTTGGCTAATTCATCTGCTCTCTCATTTTCTTTCTTTGAGATGTACTCAATCTTCCAAGCAGTTCCTTTTGACTCTAACATCTCAATAAGATTTCTTACCTTTGACAGATACTTTGCCATTTCTGTGTCTTTTATCTTGAAGTTTTGATTGATCTAGTTCGAGACCAGCCTCGAGTCACTTTTAAGTAGCAATCGATCTGGTGCTATCTCTTAGGCTAGTTCCAGCCCTTTGATAACTGCCTCGTATTCTACCCATTATTGGTTGCGGGAAAGGCTAGCTTGGCGGAGTAGGAAAATCTGATTTTTCTAGGACCTCTAATATATACGCCGACCCCGGCCCCTTCGCGAGAGGATGCTCCGTCCACGAAGATTTCCAATTCTTCGGTTTTGATTTCTTTGGCGGACTCGAGCCCTACGAATACTACTAAAAAGTCCGCCAGAATTTGAGCTTTCATAGCGCTTCTGCTTTCTAATCTTATATCATTCTCGCCTAATCAGATAGCCCACTCATCGAATCTTTCTGATGTCTCAGGTCGTTGGAGGACTTTTTTTCAACGGGAAGTCGGTCCTTGCTATAATTGTGTGGGCTTGAAAGTACGGTCTTAACCGAGTGGAAGCAGAAATTAAGGCCAACGCTAGTTTTTCAATTCAAGGGTATCTAAGTTCTACGTTCCTTAGCACTTTGCTAGTGTAGTACATTGGGAATTGGTCTTGCCCTTCCTCCCGAACCAAAACTGTTCCTACCGCCTTGTTAAGGGCAGCTAGATACATGTGCTAAGAAGTGGTGGCTTTCCTAGTAATTTCTTCGGTTCTTCGAATGCCTCATGGCAAGGCTGATCCCATTTGAAATCCTTGTCTTTTTTCATGGCCTTGTAGAAAGGCATGCATCTTTTTGCTGAGAAAGATATATATCTCCCTAAAGCGTTGATTCTGCCATTTAATCGTTGAACTTCATTCAGGGTTCGAGGCGGTTCCATCTTTAGGATTGCCTCGATTTTTTTTTGGGTTTTCCTTGTTTCCTCGTTGAGAGATCATGAATCCTAAAAATTTTAGCTTTAGGTGATACTCTTGCAATACTTTAAAAACTTTCCTGATATCTTCTACATGTTCCACCTCACTCTTACTTTTAATTATGATATCATCCACATATACTTCCACTGACTTTCCTATCTCATCTCAGAACATCTCATTGATCAACCTTTGATAAGTTGCTTCGCGTTCTTCAAACCAAAAGGCATGACCATATAGCAATAGCTGTCTTCGTGGGTTATGAAGGATGTTTTTCCCCATTGGCGAGGTGCATGGATATTTGGTTATACCCCCATTTGGTGTCTAACAACGTATAGACTGCATAGCCTACCATTACGTTTGCCAATTGATCCAAGCTTGGAAGTAGGTAAGCATCATTCAGAGTGGCTTTGTTCACATTAATGAAGTCTACTCACATTTTGTAGGCTCCACTTGGTTTTTTTACCAACACAACATTGGATAACAAATTGGATATTGGACCTCTCTAATCTGTCCAGCCTTTAAGAGTTTGCCTACCTCTTCTTCGATGGCCCGATGTCTTTCGGGAACGTGCTTCCTTTTTTTTGAATAACCGGCTCAGTGCTTGGGTTTAAGTTTAGTTTGTGTTGCATGACCTCAGGTTTGACGCCTACGAGATCTTTTGATGACCATGAGAAAACATGTTGTTGGTTAGTGAGGGCGCATATTATTTCTGCCTTTGCATCATTGCAGAGGTTCTTCCCAATTTTAATCGAGCATTCCAGACCAACTTTGAGCTCTTCCAATTCCTCATCCAGCTCGATTTTCTCTGGCCAGTCTATCTCATACTCGTCTTCCACCAGGAGTGATTCTCTATGCAATGAGGCCAGGTACACCTCTTGAGCTACTTGGGGGTTGCCTATTATTACCGTGGTCCCTTTTGTGGTTGGTATGAGAAATACCAAGTCCATAGGGAAGAGGAGCATCTGAGTTTCAGTTTGAAAAGGCTTACCCAATATGACGTTAAATCCCATTGAAATGTCAGCGATGGTGAACTCTACTTTCTCGTAGAATTTGTGCTCGAGGCTTCCCATTTCCACTTCTATTGCAACTTTGCCCAAAGATTGTATGGGTTGGCCATTTATCCCAATGAGTGGCGAGCATCCAACCTGAATCCAAGAGTTATGCACTCCCAACTTTTCAACAACGCTTTTGGTGATGATATTCACCAAGCTGCCTATGGCCAGATGGATTCTTCTCATTATGAAGTTCTCCATTGTTGCTTCAATGATGATGGGATCAGCATGCTGCTTTTCTACCAGTGAGTTTTTCTTAATGGCTTTAGGTTTCCGCCTCGCCTTTAAGGTTGTTCTTTTTGCTAGACAAACCTCTAGGTTTCTTTTTGGCGACTCAAATTCTGGTCCGCCTACAATCACCATGATAATTCCTTTCGTGCTACCAGACTTTTTATTCGAGTTATCTTCTCTCTTATCTTCGCTTCCTTCTTTTCTTTCATGTCTCTTAGTGATTCCTTTTACGAACTAACTAAATTTCCCAGCTTTGATCAGCTCGTGTACTATGTCGGCTAGTGATCTGCAGTCATCCATGTGATGACCTTTAGCTTTGTGGTATTCACAATACTTGTTCAAATCCCGCCCCAAGGAGACTCCTTCGAGAATTTTAGGGAAACAAACGTTTTTCTTTTCTATGGTCTTTTTTTTACCACTAGTATCTGTCTCAAAGATGCATTTAACCTAGGGCGATCTTCTTCTCGATCAAGATATCCGCCTTGACTGGATCCGCTCGACCTATTCGCCTTTTGTTGTCAATTCTGGGTCTGACCACTCTTTTTACTTTTCTACCCCAACCTTCTCTCCTTCTATTGAAATTTATTTCATTTGCTAGGATTAAGTCTTTGGCCATGCCAAGAATTTACTGGAGGTTTTTGGGATGTCTGGTAAAGATTGCATTTCTAAGATCTCTACTCCATGTACCTTTTAACATTGCCTCTTTGGCGGTGCTGAAATCCAAATCTCATACTTCCAAGCAGGCTTCGTTGAAGCAATTGTAATAATCGCGGAGGCTTTCTTCTGGGCCTTGTACAACTTTGTATAGACTCCTCATTACCAATTCAGCCGGGGTAGAGCCTAAAAAGTGTTTGCAGAATGCATCACTGAGCTTGTCCGAGCTTCCTGTGGAATTAGGGAGGAGTGAGGTGAACCACCGGGCCGCTGGTCCGCCTAACGTGGCTGAAAAGTATCGGCATTGTAACACCCCCTGATCGAGAGTGTCACGGTAATAGTAACTATCAGTAACTTATAACAGTAACTTATCAAATCACCTTATTTCACATTAATACTTAAACAAATTCGTTTTCAATATTCATATACAAAAAAAACTCCAAAAATTATTAAAATACAATTCTCGCTTCTCACACTAACTAGTACATGCCATTATTTTACTGACCAAAATGTTACATGAAAATAATAATCTACCTTGAGTCTTTTCCCTTTTTGTAGTCTTTAAGATGATCCACTTATACCATTTCGATCCACACTATCTACAGACCTTCTGAATCTGCATGTAGAAAACAACTACACGCTAAGCAATTTGCTTAGTGGTGTACACTAATTCCAATTTCAAAACATTTAAAACACAAAATACCATTTATTTATGATTAAAAAAAATTCATGATAACACATTTCGAAATTTCAATATACATATAAAACTCATCTCAAAATGTTTTACTTATAGCCATAACCAACAAATTATTTCCCAAATAAACTAAACATCATTAATGGTATTAGATAGGGGGGTTGGCATTAAGCCCGAAGCCGAAGCTTCTAATAACGGCACAAAGCCCGAAGCCGAAGCTCCTAAAAATGGCACAAAGCCTGAAGCCTAAGCTCCTAATAATGGCACAAAGCCCGAAGCTGAAGCTCCTGAAATCAGTAATCACATTATTGGCACTAAGCCCCGGAGACAAAGCTCCAATTGTTTGTACAGTACTATACCCCCCTTCATTGGCGCCAATCTACCTGAACACATTTTCTACTCGTTTACTAAGGGTAATAAATATATAAAAATTCTTATAATTTCAGTATGATATAATAAAAATAATTCAACACAAATTCATGTATTAAGGATCTCAAATCCTTAATTTTTCAATCACTAATTATCAATAAAA
>CATIWQ010383619.1:0-22501 GCA_949673415.1 Euphorbia schlechtendalii
TTATGTGATTTGGCTTTTTTTATATTTTTATCCAATTTTTCTGAGTTTCTATTCATATTGAAATTTCAGTTTTGTTGTTATTGTTTATAAGCAGCAAGGATGCAATTTGAAATGCAACAAATTTCAATTTTTATTCCATTACTGTTATAATTTGCAAGCAACACCACAACCAACTCCACAATCAACACCACAGCCAAGAAATGCAACAAATGCAACAAATATAATAGCTGAAACCAATGCAAGTGCCACACCAATGATGCCACCTCCTTCATGTTAGCTTCCGAGACCTTCATATGTTGCTGAAATAATTGATGTTTCAAACAAGAGAGATGCTAGCCTGCTCTTGCTCCTATTGGTGGATATAGAAATTCCTCTAGAGCTACTGCTTTAGAGGCACTTCCAGTTAGGATGAGCAACATTAGACAAAAATATGAAGTAGTTTAGATTTTGTTGGTCTATGTATTAGTACCCTTTTTTGCTATAACGATGCCTTATTTTGTTAACTATGTCATTATTTGTTAATTGGTTTCAATATTGCCCTATTTTATTAACTATGGCATTCTCTGTTAATTGGCTATATTGGATATAACATTGCCACTTTTATTGTGGATAATGACTGTAATGTGTGGTTATGTATGAATGTAGTTTAGTGGCTTTTTGTGCAATATTGATAAGTGCATTTTTTATGCCTTTTACTTGTGTATTGCACCTTTTTTAATAGGATCCAACTTAGTAGAGCCTTCATGTTTAATTTTACACATTTTTACATAAACTATAAACAATTGTATAATGTAGTCTTACTCAAAATTGTTCAACAACTTACACAAATGCACACATTTCTCAAGGAATTGAACTTTTCCTGACAAAAATTGGTGTTGATTAACTTATCTTACATTAACGTAGAACCAGTACAAATAACACAATTCAACTACCAAATTTAAATTACAAACCAAAACAACTCTTTAAAGGCAAACCTAGAATTCTAACACCAATTATATTCTCTCTTAACATATTATTATACATAAAACCTAGCACAATTAACACAAATACGACTGCAACTTTCAACAAAACCCCCTGCATTGTAATTTTTATTTCCTTTAGACTTGTAAAATCATGCTTCATTTTGCTAATTTCTTCCTTTATTTTCTTTGCTGAAGCATGGGTCGTGCGTAATTCCAACTCGAATTTGTTTACCTTACTCTCATTTGTAGCTAAATGAGCTTCACATTTCTTCAAATTCTTTGAAAATTCACAAGCAATCTCTTTTCCTCTTGGAAAATTTGTGGGTTCACCCAATGAAAAAATTGCAACCCCTATTTTTCCATATCTTGCACAAACAAAAATTTCTCTTCCTATGTTTCGCTTAATTGTTGTAGTTTACACGGGAGGTTAAAAAGATTTCACAGAGATAAGAGAATTTGGGAAAAATGTATTTGTTTATTGAAGAACAAAATTGGCCATTATATAGCCTTACAGAAGAGCTAAAACAAAGGAAATAACAACCCACATGTAACAGCTTCATAGAACTTCTGTATTGCCAAACAGTTTTATAATAGCTTCTTTAAGCTCTAATGCACCAGACACCTCTAAATTTGACATTATAGTCGATGCATTATTAGGAAAATCGTTTTGAAGCAGAGAAATTTGTACTCCATTAACATGAAGATGTTATTTAAACTTGAATCACTGACAAATAATTTACTTGTTGCATCTTCCTTATCATGTGAGAGAAATGGCTAACCTAATTTCCCAAAAGTAACCAAATTAATCAATTAAAACCAAATTTTGATTACAAGTTTGTTATTAATATGCAACTCATACACATTAATATCGGCAACCATGAAACCAATTCATTGACAGTAATAACTTAAACCACTAATCACAACAAACAATTAAATGAAATTCTAACAAAGTAGAGTAAAAACAAAGAAAAAAATTACATACAAATCCATGAATTGTAAGAACAAAGACAATAACATTGAGTTTCAATGAAAAAAGAATGGGTGGCACCACTCACCCCATTCCTTAAAGCACCAAATCTCTCAGCCCCTGAAAATAATTCTACAAAATCTTAATCTAACCAAACCCACAAAAAAACCACAAAGAGATGTGTAATATTTGCCGATTTCTTTTCCATATCTATCAAGATTTTTATTCCCCACTTCATGAGTTATTGCCCATGAAAATCGTTCAATTGCCCCCAAAATTCATCAAGAACGTTGTAACTGTGAAACCTTAAAAAAACCATAACTTCATAAAATTGCACAAAAAGAGTAAAACCATTATGCAATAACTAAATTTAAATTATATTCAGTTTAAATAAACACATCTCAACCTTATAGAATTGATTCCGCTCTTTTATTCTTAAATATTCAAATTGACAAAACCCTAGAACGATAATTCAACAAGTAATAGTGATTTTCGAACATTTGAAGCGCAAACCGAAGAGATTAGTGTTTACCTTGTAGCTGAAACAATTTTGTTGGAATTTGAGAAGAAACGAAATGGGTTTCACATCCAACCTTCACTGACTTTCGTGATGAATGGAGATTTAAATTCAAAGGAGAAGAGAATTAAAGAAATGTCAACAAATCCTTCTTTGCTAATAAAGTTAAAAGATTATTTCCTTAGATTTGAAGGGTTCAACGAATGAGGGAGATGAAGAGATGAAAGAGTGAAAGCAGTTAGAATTTTTTTGGCTTTTATAATGGTGAAAATATTGTATTCCGAAATTGCCCCTGGGTTTTTAACGGTGTGAGTTAAAAATTCCTCGATTCGATAACGTTTGAAAACACAGTCCCCGGATTGGTAAAAAAAAATAACACAGTCCTCATTTTGATAATGAGTGAAACCACAATACATGTTCTTAAACTTTACTTTATTTTAAAAATATATGACTTATAAGTGTACAAGCCTAAACCTTTTCTTGATTCATGATTTTTGATAGTATAGAATGATATCAATATAAAATCTCTTATGTTGGTTTCATGAATTTTTTTTCTTAATATGATTATATATCATAAAAATTTTAATGGTATAAAAAAATTACGATATTGGTAGTTATTAATGATTTTCATCGAATATAAAATAATTCTTTTAAAATTTATACAATATCAACATTCTAAACACAACTTTGAAATTAATCATAATATATCATATCATATTTCAGTAAACCATGGTCCAAAGCGGGCTGGCTACTCGGCCTAAGCCCGCTTTAACATGCTGGACTTGGACACTCATTTTTTTTAAAGCTTGGCTCGAGCCCGTTAAATTTCAAAAATTTATGGTTCGAGCTTGGTTTTATATAGATACCCAAGCCCGGCCCAAACCCGACCTGATGAATAATTTTATTTATTTATCATATATTTATACATTAAATTCATAATTATTTTAAGATTTTATATTTTTTTCTATTAAATTTATATACTTGATTATAATAAATGTTACTAAATATAAAAAAATTTTAAGTAAAAAATAATTATATTAAAAATTTACACACATTTTGATTTATTTTATATTTTTACAATTTAATTTAATAAAAGAATTTAAAACAAAAAAATATTTATAAATTTTAAAATAATTTCATGAACCCGATCCAAATCCGATCTCAATCAAATTCTAAAAAACTCGTCTGACCATGCACAACTCTACATTCATTGTTTCCTTCGTCGCTCACTAACTTCTAATCGCTCATTTTCTTGTTTAACGCGCTTCTCATCCCACTCGCACATTTAATCCATCTTCCCCTTCATTCTCTACTTAACCATGGCGCGTGTTTTCGCACGCGCCACCTCTCTCCACCTCAGGACCGCCCTCCCTCATTCCTTTACTCCTCTGACTAACCGCTTCATTCCTCCTCCCTTATCTCTATATTCGCCTCTTCGCAACAGATTTCACTCTTTGTTTCGTGAAGTCGACCCGAGATTTCTCCGGTCTGTCGGATGGCGGATTTCGGCTTCACAGAGAGGATACCGTAAAGTGCGGAGGCGCAAGAGTAAAGAGAAGGAGTTGGAGCTCAGTGTCAGCATTTGCATTGAAGATGAGCTGCCGGATGATCCTGAAGTCTTGGTACTTTTGCTTATGCATCTATTTCTTAATGCTGCTAGGATATTTTCAAGACTTTTCATGTGCCAATTGAACATTATATTGGTTTTTGTTTGCAATTTGACGTGTTCTTATGTATAATTGCTTTTGTTCAGACTATAGCTGAATTGCTTCGCCTGAATGTTCCTATGGCAATGAAGTTAGCATTTGAGGGTTTAAAAGATTCAGATTACAAAACAAGGGATACGGCTATAAGTGATCTTGGAGGATTTGACAGTGTTGAGTTGTCTGTTCTCCTTTGCAATGATGAATTCATTCGAAAACTTAATAAGGAATGGAGGGATGAGGACCGTGCTACTGATGTTCTATCTATGTCTCAATATGTTCCTGAACTCAAAATTCCAATTGTAAGTATAAGATTTGTTGACTTAGGATTTATCTACGATGGAATCTGGCTAATTCCTTTTCTCTTTAACTCATTGCAGCTTATGATGGGTGACATAGTCATTTCTGTTGAGACTGCTGCACGGCAAGCGGAGGAAAGAGGACATACTCTTCTTGATGAAATACGCATTCTCTTGGTCAGTTGGATTTAATCTTATTCTTTCGTGCTTTTGTAGGGGTATTGGTTGTTGTTTTGCTAGCATTTTTTTGTTGAATATCATGATTACTAGCAAATTAAGAAGAGAATTGCAAACTAATACATTACTTGTGGGTTGGTTGATACATCCCTTAGGCCTTAGTTTATTCACATATGTGTAGGTTCATGGGCTTTTGCATCTTTTAGGATTTGATCATGAGATAAGTGAGGAGGCTGAAGCTGAAATGGAGAAAGAAGAGGAGCTTCTTTTAAAGCGCCTTGGATGGACAGGAAAAGGACTAATTCAGAGTGCAAATGATAATGGAGCTGGTGGGAACCTTCAAGCTGAAAATTCAAATGGTAATTGCTATTTTTTCCTGAAGTTCAATTGAATAGCTTGTTCTTTTTTTTCAATTTTTTTTGGGTTAAAATGGTTCTACTATAATAACGTTCCTTCCTCACTATGTTAAAAGACAGGAAGAAAGAAGGCAGCCTCCGATTCTATAAACCCAAATTCAGCTATATCTTTTGCGATATGGATGGTATGCGACTTTGACATTTTCTTCGGATATTGTATAGGTTTAGCCATTAACCGCTAATAATATTTCCACATTTCTATGTGAATTCAAGGAACATTGCTGAACAGCAAAAGTCAAATTTCCATGACGACTGCAAAAGCTTTGAAGGAGGCTATGTCAAGGGGTGTGAAGGTGGTGATAGCAACTGGAAAAGTAAGAAACAATTGGATTCCATTTTTTTATCCTGTTAACTTGTGTGTATCTGAAATTATTCATCTATGTGCATATCTTCTATTATTTTAATTTTCTATGTATCTATTCCTGGGCTTCCTTGTTTTATTCCTTCATTGGATGTCATGCATTTCATGAAGGCTCCAGTTGCTAGTGGTTGATATGACCTCTGGAACAGGCTCGTCCTGCTGCAATAAGTTTATTAAAGACGGTAGATTTAGCTGGTAAAGATGGTGTAATCTCAGAGCACTCTCCTGGAGTTTTCTTACAGGTTTTCTTTTTCACTTTTTTTCTTGTAATTTTCATGCAGTTATATACTATCACGCATGTTAAGTTTCTGCATCTTTCAGATTTTTATCTTTAACTTCTGTCCTGTCAGGGATATTCTCAAGTAGGCTGTTGAGATTTCCTGCTTATTTGCATGTAATTATTTGTATTTAGATGCATATTTGTGAAAATCTTTTTTCGAATCAACTTGTTTGAGACATGTATCTGCTTCACAACAGTCTATGTGCCTTCGCCATAGTAGTTAAAGGCGCGTGCCTTATGCGCCCAGGTTCAAAGCTCAGTGAGGCGTAGCCTTGTGCCTTGCTGAGACGCAAGGCACAGAGCGCAACCAGACCAGCCAAGGCACAACGCCTTTTTGACTGAGGTGCAATAGCTTTATAAAAAAAATTTAGAAGGTGCTGTGCCTTGAACGAGGTGCACGCCTCGGCTGCGCCTTGCGTCTCAGCATGGCGCAAAGCTGCACCTCGCTGAGCCTTTGAGCCTTGGCGAATGCCTTTAACTACAATAATAATTGCGAAAATCAATCAACTGATATTGATCTCTATTTCCTAATATATTTTCTTGCCTAAACTTTAAACTTTCCGTAATCGTTATATTTAAAAAACAATAATTATGGTGTGAAACGAGCCTAGGCATGGCCTTTTGAATGTGATGAGCCTGCCAGGCGATGAGGTTGGAGCCTTGCACGCCCGCAGCCTAAGGGGGTGCGCCTTTGACCACTTTGCTACATATATACATCATATTTATAAGAAAGTTTTTCTTTTAAACTCTTTTCTGCACATTTTGCCTCCTACTTTTCTCTTTTTTTTTTTTTTCATTTTGTTATATGTTCATGCATCTATTATCTGACAAGCAGAACTTGTATTCGTCTGCACAAGTACTCCATGAATGTCTTTAGCATTAGATATTTCACCATTGATGTACTTTTATCAACAAACCTGATTATGGTCTCTACTTGCGTACAGGGATTGCTTGTTTATGGTAAACAAGGTCGGGAAATTTTCAAGAGCAATTTGGATCCAAGTATATGCAGAGAGGTAATGCTTATTTATGTGATTCATGGCAATATTGTATGTTGTAATGAGCATGTTACAGAATTGGACACTAATATATGTTGAAACACTTACATGGACATTATTGATTTTAAATTGTGGAGTTCTATTTGTTTGTCATACTGTTTAGAGTATCATTGCGGCATAAGCATTTTGTTACTAGCTGCTATCTAACAAAATTCAGTGAAGGTGTTAAACATATTATTAGAGGACTGAGCCCATTGAATTTATTATTACTGTTATTGTTTTTGAAATTAATTGGAAGATTTAATGGCAACTTTTTTCAATTTTCGAATCTTGGTTTAGGAGTTTTGTAGTCGGGTATTTCTTCTGAACTCTTCATATGTATTTTTGGATTAACAAGAGAAAAAATTCAAATATCCACAAACACATAGGGCTTGTTTGGTTGGTGGAATAGCTTTTCCGTGGAATAGGAGAAAAACGAACTGAAAAAGGTGAAGTATTTGCCTAGAATCTGTCGTCGGGATGGAATAGCTATTCCTAGTTATCATACAACTCATGGAATAGCTATTCCTCCCTCTCGAGAAGGAATAGCTATTCCTCCCTCTCCATGAGTTGTATGATAGTTAAGAATAGCTATTCCATCCAAATGACGGGTTCTAAGCAAAAACTTCATCTTTTTTCACCTTTTTTCAATCGTTTCTCCTATTCCACGGAATAACCATTCCGCCAACCAAACGAGCCCATACTGTTTCTTTTAATTGAAAAGATGGGAGAATCTGTTGAACAATGTCAAAATTCAGATCCTCCCTTTGCAAACACTTCACATGTGAGGCATTTGAATGGATCAATGGAAGAAAGGTGGGATTCAGGGCTCTGCTTCAATTGCAATGAACCTTATAATCAGAGACATCTACGCACAGATAATTCATTGGAAAGGATAGATGATGAGGTATTTGAATAGGGAACCTGGAGGAATCCCTTCATATTTGTATAATATCACCTATCCCTTTTGCTTTAGTTCAAGTGAAATCTTGATAGGGAGGGATGGAAAGTTGTTGCTTCCTTGCCAAGAATTTTGTGAAGATGGTAAATACATTTTAGAGGAGCTCAACAATTGTATTTATTTTACTATTTCGGTGTTTCAATATCAGAGTTACAGGAAGATATCTAAGCAAATTTGATTCGAATTATTAAAACTTGACTTGAGGAGTTTTCAGTTAGTTATTTTCTTTGTGAACTATTTATAAGCTGCTTTCCCTTTGAAAATAGAAGGCTAAGTATTTCTCTATGAAAATGTTTTGTAGTCTTATCCAAGTGATAAAAGAATTCTTCTCACCAAATGGAACCAAAATAAGCAAAAAGCAATGGAAACTTCCAATTTTGGTTTACTAATGCTTTATCGTTTGGAGGATTAATGTGTTTCTTTTTTTATTGACTTAGTTCCAGTGCACATTTGCAGGCATTTCTCTATTCTTTAGAGCATAAAGTTCCTCTCGTTGCATTTGCTAATGATCGTTGCCTAACACTATTTGATCACCCACTTGTGGATTCACTACATACAATATATCGTGAGCCAAAGGTGCATATCTGAAAGAGTTTTCTACATAATGCCTGAACTACCTTCGAATTTTTTATGACTCAAAAAGAGTATCCCGTAATTTTTGCAGGCAGAGATCATGCCTACAATTGAGCATCTCTTATCGGCTGCTGACATTCAGGTATATTCATCGTCATGGTCCTTTTTCCGATTCTGAGGAACGCTATAGATTTGTATGTGTTTGTGCTTGAAAAGTTCACACTTCACATATTAATAATTTTGCTTATATTGCAATACTAACAAAGCAGATAGAAGAAACACAAATAAAAAATTTCTGACATTAGATATCTCGAGCCTATACATTTTTGTCTTTTAAATGGATCTTCTAAGTTTATACTAGTAATATATAAATCTGTATCCCTAATATATATTACATCTACTCATGAATGGCAAATTAGTTTTACTTATAATAGCTTAATACATATAAGCTAATAAATGATTAATATCTCTAAATTATGGGAACTGGAAAAGATGGGTGTTGAACCCATGATCTCCTACCTCTATTTTGTGGATAAGTGGCTCCACTGGTAAATGGTAACGCATTTTGCTTGATAAATTAATTTCATTAATATTGTAATTGTTTAATTTAGTAATCATTTATAATATCAAGAAAATTACATTCTAAAAATGTATATGTATTAACTGAAATGTCAAATTCTATAAATATTGAAGAAAGCAGTTCAAACTGTGAGTTGGAACTGTCCAAATATAATTCTAATTAAAATGCACCAGTTGGAATGAAATTATTAATCAAATAGTAACACTTTTGAAATATGCATTAAAACCTCTACAACTTAGTACTTATTATATTAATAACCTCTCTAACATAATATATTTCTCTGTTCCTGATTTGAGTCAGTTTAATGAGCTGTTTTGATAAGATAATATATTTTTTAAAATTCCTTAATAAATATATGGCCTCAATAATAACGTAAATTAATAATTCACCATATATATATATATATATATATATATTGTTGCTTTTGTGGCTTCTTTTAGATGAGAAGACATTGTTTGGTATATTTTTGTTTTATCTTAGATTATTTACAATTTAGTGCATGCTATTAGTATATTACACTGAATAATTTCTATGAAAATACAATAAAATCAAATTAAGTTTTGTACACTAAATCTTATAGACGTACTTTGAATCTATAAATAATATTCAGTGAATTAAGTATAATACATAAATATTACAATCATTTTATTTGAATTTATATAAATGAAATTTAAATTTGTTTGATATTGGAAAATCTCTACAAATTTGTCAATTAATTAATACCTCTTTGAATTAATAAAATTCTCTGGTCCCAACTGTATTAATTTATAGAGGTTTTACGGTACTATTAAAGATACCTATTAAGCAAACAAGGATGTTTTTGTCAATTTACATGTTCCCCCCTGCCAACTGTACTTCTTTATGCAGAGCATTACATTGATTTGGTTACTCCATTTCAGTTTGAATTAGGTTAACATTGTCAATCACAAATCTGGTCGTGATCCTTCAAACATACTTGGTACTGGTTATTCACTATGGTGATTCCTAAAATTTCGCAATCGATAGTTTTTTTGTCTTTAATTTCGTTTGTGATATAAAATTGTATCAGATTCCTGGGCATGTTGCCTACTTGCTATGAGTATGTGCACATTTATACATCTCTATTTATAAATATAAACCCACATGCAATCATGACATGCTTAGAGTATTTTACCAGCACTGAAGTTTTGACTCTTCATTTATTTTTGGATTTTGCAGAAGCTGCTCTTTTATGATACTGCTGAGAGAGTGGCTACTTCATTGCGGCCATACTGGTCAGAAGCGACAGGGAATCGTGCTAGTGTTGTTCAAGCTCAGCCTGACATGCTTGAAATCGTCCCACGTGGGACCTCAAAAGGGCGTGGAGTAAAATTGCTGCTGGATCATTTGGGTGTCACAGCTAAGGAGGTGTGATAATTTGTTCTCCCTTAACTTTTTCTCTCTACTCTATGACTGTTGCTGACATTTTCAAACTGTTACATGGTCCATGGCACTCTCTGGTGCCGAAAAGTTTCTCATTCTAGGATTTTTATCAAAACCAATAAAATATTTATCACACTTTTAAAATGATTATCTAATCCCTTTCACTTTATTACAAAATTATTTTTCTTCTTAATTATTACCTTGTAACTTCATTTATATTTCTTTCCTAACTAATGCAAGAGTAAAATAGGAAAAAAAGTGTCAGAATGTTGCATTGGTATTTTAAAATGACAAACAAAAGGGAAAATAAAATTTTAGGTAAAATGACAAACTTTCAGCACCGGGGGAGTATTGAATTACAACTATAAAGAATAAAAGATGATGATGGCGTGATAGTTGGGATCAATCAGAATTAAATTAAATAAATCTGGGCCAAATGCATTAAGATCCCCTAAACTTGACAACTTTGCTAGATGTCACCCTAAACTTTCACAAGTTCTACATGGCCCCCTGAATCTGGCAAAAGTTCACCAGTTTACCCACTCAACATCACATGTACATGTCACATACTGGTTGGAGAGATGAACAGAAAAACGACATCCTTGAAAAGTCAAACAAACTATAGGTTGCTTTGAGGGTGAGAGCGGATGTACTTTTGCCAAGTTTGGGGAGTTAATTGGAACTTTTGAAAGTTTAGGGTGGTGTGAAGCAAAAGTTGCGAAGTCTAGGGGGTCCCGATGCATTTTGCCAATAAAACTGTAACATGGCAAAAGTAGCTGGCTGAATATTTAGCCAGATTATATGTGGTTTTCTTGATTGGTAAAGTAACAAGTCATGACTGATATTTATTGAAAAGTGTGTGCTGATTGGTGGTAAATGCATGATCTCAGATAATGGCTATTGGCGACGGAGAAAACGACATGGAGATGCTAAAACTGGCTTCTCTTGGGGTTGCTCTTAGCAACGGATCAGAGAAGACAAAAGCTGTGGCTGATATAATTGGTCGCAGCAACGATGAACATGGCGTGGCTGATGCCATCTACCGCTACGCTTTTTGAGTTTAAGGTCCAAAGTGTGATATTAATTTCACCAAAAATCACACATCATCATATTTTTAATAGGAGGATTCCATTTTTCTCTAAATTCTCTCCTCATTGGTTAGTGAATAAATAGGGCCTTTTACCTAGTGTTGATCCTTTTAAAGCTATTTTTTTCTTGATTAAATAATGTAGTTATTAACTTTATATGGATTATTTTTCGAATTTGCCAATATTGATTATTTATGTACGCATAACAATTTTTGAATGCAGTGGATCGCAAATTTTTAGATGGAATATATTATTGTTTTTTAATTGTTTATGAACGCATAACTGAAATTATCATCACATATACTAGAAATGGTAGAAAAATATAAAAGCATGATATTCTTGATTAATGAAATGCTACTTTCATGACAACCACTTAAAAGCTAGTAATAGAAAACGCATGATCAAGACTTTGATACAATGAAAGACATAATTATGGTATATCAATTGACATAAGACATAACTTAAAAGGTCCGTTTGAAATTCTGTAAGTCCCGATTTAGAAGCTTTCGTCCTCACGAGGAATAGGGAGATGGGATCTAACGATGAAGAAATTCTCATAGATGAAACCGGCAAGGCCGCCACCAACAAGGGGCCCAACCCAGTAAACCCAATGGTCAGTCCAGTCCCAGCTAACCAAAGCCGGCCCGAACGATCGAGCCGGGTTCATCGAGGCTCCAGAGAAGGCTCCGCCAGCTAAGATATTGGCCCCAACCACAAACCCGGTGAGCAAGGGTCCGAGCCCATCAATTGAACCCTTTTTAGGGTCCACAATGGTTGCATACACAGTGAATAACAACGAGAATGTCAATATTATTTCCCATATTATCCCTTGAAGGTAGTCTACCCCACTTCCCAATGTGTGCACTGGTACGGCCTGTAACGTTTCCGGTTACGCATTTTTAATCAATATTTACATTAAAGAAAATGGAAGCACACAAAAGGGTACTTGTAGTTAGCCACATGTGAATTTCATGCATCCAGTTTGGACAAACATGTCTGAATAAAGGTTTAGTCCGGCAAATTCTATAACAACTTGAAAATATAATGGATTTTATTTAAGAACCCAACACTGATTTGACTCATCCTACCCAGTCATATACACAATCATATAAGATATGTATGTATTGTAGCGTAACAAGTTATTGATATGATGTCAAGATCACAGAGTCACATTTTATTGTAATATAAGTAATAATATTATATTTTAATAGTCTACTGTTAGTTTCTACTTTTATTTGTTTTTTCAGTAATATTTTGTTGATCGGGAAAGCAAATTATTTATTTATTTCTTGATATCAAAATGTTGTCAATTTTTATATATTTACGTATGTTTGACAATCCAGCCAGGTTCAATTTGGGAATAAAATTCCAAAATCAACCAGAACTTGGCTTAAGTCCGAACATTATTTCTACAAGTTGGATCAATTGATATAACTTTTTTTGTGAGGTTCGACCAAGTCTAGTGATAGATCTGATTGTAGTTAGACATATATTTGAAGTAAAAATGGAAAGAAGAGATGCAATGTACCAATCCTCCGGTTAGATAACTAAGAAGGAAACAAGCAGCCGTAGATGCAAGCAATTGGTCAATCCAATACAGCACCGACCGGAAAAGCGTAATATGGCCGCCAAACAGCAGGCCAAGAGTGACTGCCGGATTCAGATGGCCACCGGAAATGTGGCCGGCGGAAATCATGACACCTACAACAAGTGCATGTGCCAATGCCACTAGGAACAACCCCAACAGAGAGCTCCCCACCAACCTATCTGTAAAAAAAAAAAAAGTAAATAATTTCTTTCTATTTAGAAACGATGATCATCACGAAAATTAAAAAAATCCTTTCGTATTTTTAGTTGTGTCTCACTCCGTCAGTGTAGAAGAGAAAAGTTGTGAGCATTAGTAATGTAAGAAATTTTGTGTCACCTTATTTGGCTGACACTGACATTGATAGCTACTATTTCTAGTACATGGAAAAGATCAATACACGTACCAGCAGTCATAGCGGACCCAACTCCAGCGAAGACAAAGAAAAAGGTCGTGATGAACTCAACAACAAGGGCTTTGATGCAGTCCGGCTGGGTAGCCTCTCGACTCGATCCAATAGCGATTTTTGCCATTTTGGTTTCAAACCCGGAAATTAGACAATACTATAGAGTATTTCTTTACAAATAATGTGGGGAAGGAATGAGCATATAGTGGACACCAGGAGCGGTAATTTATATGCATAAAGAAAGGAGTTTAATCTCTTAATTTGTTATTTTATGCAATTATCTAACTGGCTGCCTGTTCTTTTCCCCCTTGTGCAATTATTTTGCCACCCATGTTACGTGGACATACATTAAACCGTTGACTTTATAGCTGTCTTTTTCCTTCCATTTCTTTTTTATTTATTCCATCATTAATTAGTTTCCTACACAATTAATTGATTGGCAAACAAAAAACAAAGCCCAAAATAATGATGCAAAGTTGCAGGCTGCAATATTAAAAGATAAATGTATTTTTTTTAAGCTTTTAATGTTGAAAAGGTCAAAAGAAGAACAAGGATTAATCAACTTCTTTATTTGCAATAAATAATTTTGATTTTTTCTGGGTTGGTGATGCGAATAATAAGGTTAACCAAGTAAAAGGAAAACATATGTAATTAACTAAGTCGCTTTCTTTGGACAATTATTTACAGAAACAGTTCTTGTATATATGTCAATACACTTGAAAATTTTATGAATATATATACTCTCAAATATCAACTTTGCAAGTTGAACAGATTTTATTCTAACTATAGTTGTTCATAATTAAATTGTTTCTTTATATAATAGAAATTTTAAATGCAATTTTTATGACGTTTATTACATTAGTTTGTAGTTTGATTATAAAGTAATGTGTAAATGAATCAATATTCCTTGAACTTTGTACCTTTTGTCCGAAGTAACCTTAAACTTTTAAAAATTTCAATTACTTTTATGAACTTGATAAAAGTATACCAGTTTACCCATTCAAAGTCAAGTATCATATGGTTGATTTCTCTTCGACTAAAAGTTAATACGTGACATTGAGATAACAAATTAGTATACTATTAGTAACTTTGAGGAATAGCCAAGATTTAAAAAGACCATTATATGCATTAAAAACAATGTGAATTAAAAAAGAATATTAGTAACTGTTTGATGTTGAATAGACAAACTGTCAAACACTGAAGTAATGAGCTAAACGGATTGTGAAATTGTGATATGGATGTCATTATTGTAAAACAAATTATGGGAATGAGGTCCTACTTAAGCTCCTATTATACTCAAATAAATAAAAAGCATAGTACATACAAATTGCTAGTGCATCCGCCATTATTCACAAAAAGCCAAAGGATTCTGAATCATTATTTGTTATTCATTGATCATGCTTTTAAAGTCAAGATTCATTACTCACTAGCCATATGTTATTTCTTCTTTATCTCATTTGTAAAGAATTAATTTTAGACTTCTTTTTCATTGTCTTATAGCACTGCAAAAACAAAAGTATATTTAATAGCATCAAATTGAATTTTCCAAACCAATTGTACATAGGATGTAAACGATTCGAGCCGAGGTCGAACACCGATTGTTCAACCTCCGTTGGTTAAACTTTTAACGAACTCGAGCTTTGTTTAAACCGAGTCTGAGCCGAACTCGAACTTGGTCAAACCGAAATATACTAAGTTTTCATAGTATACTTTTAATTTATATGAAAATAACAATATTTGTAATTCCAGACATGTTCACAAGCCTTTTAATAAGCTTATTTATGAGTAGTTCGTGAGTATTTCAACAAGCCGCTTATCGAGCATGTTCACGAGATTTCGAGCTCAATAAGCCGAGTACCCCATTGTTCAAGCTTTGTTCATTTATTACAACGAACGTAAATTTTTGTTCACGATCAAGCTCGTTTATTAACGAGCCGAGCTCAAACGAGCTTTAACCACGTCAAACATCAAACTGTTCACGAGTAGCTCTATTTATTTACAACCCTAATCACGCGCAATTATGCTTTACATAATTTCAAATAACCTTTCCCTCATCACTCTCATCATACAAATAATTTCGAGGGTACTGTTGGGAATTACAGCTGAAACTGGCGGACAAGGAAGAACCTCGAGCTGTAGCAAAGCAAAAGAAAATTGACATTAGGTAAGTGGAACCGTGCTAGGCACTGTCCTCAAAGGATACTTGGTAGTTCTTCCTAGGATTGAACCACTTCTTCACTTCAAGAAGAGATGGTGACGGGAATAGTAGTGTACTATATCCAAAATCCAAGTCAGAGAAAATTTGCAGTCTATTTCAAACTAAAAATACAAGCACTATATTTATAGGCAATTAAAAATAGCTGTTGCAGAAATGCTGTAAAGCAAACGTTTTTTACATTAAAACAAAAATAGTTGTTGGGAGTCAAATTTCTCTAGTTCAAGGTAAAGTATTTCAAAGGTCATAAACTAATATTTTTGAAAAAATAAAAAATATCTCTTCCATAAAATAATAAAAAGTTCCCGAGCCTAGGCTTTGCCCGCGCAGGGGGGAAATCAGACGATTTGCACTAGAAACGGCTTTGGGTCATTTCTCTCATGTGCGCGAGAGCCTACTTTGATTCTCTCACAATTTTACAAACCTATAAGGAACATTTTAATTAAACCACATAAATTTTTTCAAAGTTTCCCATATGAGATATTGTTCTTTTAAAAGTAAACTAGTAAAACACCAGTTTTCCTACAATCCCCACAACTTCCAAAGGAGATTTGGAATAAAAATTTTCAAATATGATTTTTCTGGATATCTTAAGTTTGACATATAATGCATGGCATTAATGTCTTTTGGATTTGAACCAATATTTGATTGATAAAATTTAATTAACGGAATATTTGTTGAAATGTATAGTTACTTGAACCAAATAAGTGCTACTGTGGAATAGAGATTTTATCATATCGCACTATACCAAGATACACTTTCTGTTCAACTTAGTTTTGCGCAAATAGGCCGTGCGCGTGCCTGATAACGCCACTATCTCATAGAAGAGGTCCCACTTCACACTTACATAGGTATTTTCATCAAGTGTATATTGCACTTTATACACTACTCATAAGAGCAATGAAATTCATTAAGAGTACTTTAGACTCATCCTCTCATGATATACAACATAACACTTTCTCACATCTGGGATTGGGATAACATATTTTGTGCTAGCAGAACTAACAAAGACTCTTTATTATCCTTTGAACCTATTTCATAGGATATCCAATCATATAAGTTGGGTTGCCATCTTTGCTAATTTCATATAGGCTTTAGTCCCATCCCATCTGATGCTTCTTGGAATAATTTTAGTCCAACTGGTTTCGTTAGAGGATCGGCCAAGTTCACTTCTGACCTCACAGAATTTATGGATATCACTCCATCTTTTAGCAATTTCTTCACAACGTTGTGTCTTAGACGTATATGCCTATTTTTTCTATTAAAGGTCTTATTCCTTCATATTAATATTGCCGCTTGGTAATCATAGTGTATATACACAGAAGGTGTTGGTTTTTTCCCTAAGGGCACACCTGCTAAGAAGTTTCTCAACCACTCAACCTCATTACATGTCAATTCTAAAGCAACGAACTCAGATTCCATCGAAGATTTTGCTATGATGGTTTACTTGCTTGACTTCCATGTTATTGCTCCACCACCAAGGGTGAAAACATAACCACTAGACTTTGTCTCATTTGAATCAGAGATCCAGTTTGCATCACTGTACCCTTCAAGTACAACTGGTTTTCCACTATGTAGAATACCATAATTCATGGTACCTCTCAAATATTTCATTAGCATAAATATTGCCCAATGATCATCACTTGGATTGTGTGTATATCTACTCAGTCTACACACAACATAAGCTATGTCGGGACGTGTGAAATTCATCAAGTGCAACAAACTACCAATAATTTATGCATACTTGGATTGAGCCACTGGATCACCTTTATTTTTCTTCAAATGGATATTAGGATTATAAGAGATACTCACATGATTTACATCATAATACTCAAACTTCCGAAGAAGCTTCTCAACATAATGTTCTTGAGTTAATAAGATGCCATTATCCTTCCTTATGATCCTTATACCCAATATCACACTGGGTTCTCCCATATCTTTCATATCAAACTTTGATGATAGAAATATCTTTATTCTATTGACAATGTCAATACTCAGATTAAAGATAAGCATATAATCAACATAAAGATAAATAATCACACACACTCCATCAATTATTTTAGTATACACACACTTATCTACATCAAGAGATGAAAAACTATTTTAAAACTTGATCAAATTTCTCATGCCATTGTTTGGGTGCTTGTTTTAAACTATACAAAGACTTCACTAATTTACATACTTTTCCTTCTTGCCCAGGTTTAAAACATCTATCGGGTTGCACCGTATAGATCTCTTTATCTAAATCACCACTGAGAAAAGTAGTTTTCACATCCATTTGATGGATAAAAAGATTATAAACTGAAGCTAAAGCAATTAAAATCCGAATAGAAGAAATTCTAGCCTCCGTAGCATAAGTATCAAAATAATCAACATTTTCCTTTAGAGTAAAACCTTTAGCAACGAGATGAGCTTTAAACTTGTCAATAGAACCATCAGGAAAACATTTTTGTTTGCAAATCCACTTGCAACCAATAGGTTTAGCTCTTGGAAGTATATCAACTAAAATCCAAGTTTCATTTTTCAAAATAGAATCAAGTTAAATTTTGATAGCTTCCTGCCAAAATTTTGACTCAAAAGATGAAATAGCTTCAGAAAAAGTTTTAGGTTCATCTTCAATCAAATACATATAAAAATCATCACCAAAAGATTTTACTTTTCTTATTCTCTTTCCTTCTTTCAAAGAATCATTATCAAAAACATTTTGAAAATTAGGTGCAACTAGTTCAACATTCGGGATAATATTAGAAGTGGGAAATTCTCTAGTCATATATGGAAAAGTATTTTCAAAGAATTTTGCATTCTTTGTGTCAACAGTAGTGTCGCTTTCAAACACATCACTTTTAAGCACAAGAAATCTATGGGTAGCACTATGTTTTGTATAGCTTATGAACACACAATCAGAAGTTTTTGAACCTAATTTTCTCTTCTTAAGTTCGGGAAGAAGAACCTTAGCAAGATACCCACACGCTTTCAAATATTGCAAGTTAGGTGGATAACCCTTCCATAACTCATATGGTGTAATATTGGTCTTCTTGGAAGGAATTCTTTTTTGAACATGACAAACAGACAAAATAACCTCTCCCCATAAATTTTCAGTAGCACCAGATCTTAAAAGCACACAATTCATCATTTCTTTTAAAGTTTGATTTTTCCTCTCAGCTATACCATTGGATTCAGATGAATAAGGAGGTGTGGTCTCATGTATAATGCCATGATTCTCACAAAAATCATTAAAGGCAAAATACTCACCACCCCTATCGGATCTTATCCTTTTAATCTTCTTATTCAACCGATTCTCAACCTCATTTTTTTTATAGTAAAAACATATCAAAAGCCTCATCTTTACTATGAAGTAAATACACTTTTGAATACCTAGAAAAATCATCTATAAAAGTAATATAATACTTTTTACCACCTCTGGACATGGTATTTTTTAAGTCTCCCAAATCAGAATGTATTAAACTTAGTAATTATGATTCTCTTTGAATTGATTTAAAAGGCTTCTTAGTTTGTTTTGCCTCAACACATGTTTCACACCTTTGATCATAGGAAAATTTAGGATTAGATTTTAAACCACTAGAATTTAACAGTTTTAAGTAACGCAAACTAGCATGTCCTAATCTAGCATGCCATTTATCATAAGAATCAGCAATATAAGCAGAATTACTAGCATTATTATTATTGACAGATTTGGAAACATTGAGTACAAATAGACCATGATTAAAATAACCCTTTCCGGCAAACACATTATTCTTGGCCATAATGACCTTATCGGACTCAAAAGCTACATTCACACCATTTTTGCCTAAAAGGCTAACAGAAACCAAATTGTTTTTTAATATTTGGAACATGTAGCACCTCATTAAGTACCAATATTTTGCTAGATGTGAGCTTGAGAAGAACTTTTCCCTTTCCATGAACTTGAGCAGTTCAAGAATCATCAAGATAAACAATTTCTTCTCCACTATCAGTTGGAGTATAGAACTTGAATGCATTTTTATTAGCACATATGTACCATGTAGCGCCAGAGTCTATTACCCACTCATTCACATAAGCCACCAAATTCACGTGTGAAATGACTGCAGCAATTATATCATCTGCTTTAACAAAATTAACACTTGGTTTGGCAGGATTGCCATTATTCGCAGCTCGCTTCCTACATTGAGGAGCATGATGACCTGGTTTCCCACAAACAAAGCAGTTCCCTTTCTTTTTTAAGGCTTTATCTTTCTTGGTTTTATAACCATGTTTAGCATCATACTTCTTCCCTTTTTTAGGATTGTCTTGCACAAGGTTCGCCTTAGAGACAATCTCCTTTCCTTAGGCAGTCTTTAGCTCCTTCCGGCTTGCATATTCAATGACAATATGCGTAATCAACTCTTTGACGGAAAATGTCGTTTGCTCATGTTTAAGTTGTTGCTTGTAAGCACTCCAAGAGGGGGGTAACTTTTCAATTAGAACACCTGCAATAAACTCATCAGGAAGAATGATATCTTCAGATTTCAAATTTTCAATGAGTCAATGATACTCAGTGAGTTGGGTCTAGATGTGCTTGTCCTCCACCATTTCCCATTTGTAATATTTGTCAATTACAAATTTTTTCTTGCCAGCATCCTGAGCAATATATTTGGTAATCAAGGATTCCCAAATGTCTCTGGCCTCTTTCTTAGAGCAGTAAAAATCGAATAAATCACCAGAAAGAGTACTGAGAATACTATGCTTATAGACTTTGTTGGTATAAACCCAACCAGCAACTTGAGCAGGAGGTCCTATTGGAGCGACATCTATGAGCGTAATTGCTACACCGTGCATGTCAAGAAGAGAGAAAAGCCTTCCCTGCCATCATTTGAAATTGTTACCATTGAATACTCCAATTCTTGACACATCAGGGAAATGCTTAGCATAAACAGGTGCAGCAGTAGGAGGAATATTTCCAGAACCTTCAGGTTGGGCAGGAACCAATGAGGGCACAATTGGAGGAACAACCGGAGGTACAAGAGGGGGAAGATTGCCAGCACCAACCATAACAAATTATCCTTTGAGATTGTTGGGAATGCCAGCTGAAACTGGCGGACAAGGCAAAACCTTGAGCCGTAGCAAAGCAACAGAAAATTGACGTTAGGTAAGTGGAGCAGTGTTAGGCACTGTCCTAAAAGGATACTTGGTAGTTCATCCCAGGATCGAACCACTTCTTCACATAGAACAAAAGCGTAATATATCCAGAATCCAAGTCAAAGAAAATTTGCAGTCTGTTTCAAACTAAAAATACAAGGACTGTATTTATAGGCAAGGAAAAACAAGTGTTTCAGAAATGCAGTAAAGGCAAATGTTTTTGACATTAAAGCGAAAATAACTGTTGGGATAATAAATGTTGGGAAAATAGCTATTGAACATTACAAAAGCTGTTACGAATTCATGTAGAGTAAAATTCCTCTACTTAAATTTAAGGCATTTCAATAGTCATAAACTAATAATTTTGAAAAGTAAAAAATATTTCTTCCATAAAATAATAAAAAGTTCTCGAGCCTAGGCTTTGCTCGCGTGTGGGGGGGATCGAACGATTTGCACTAGAAACGGCTTTGGACCTTTTATCTCATGTGCGCAAGAACCAGCTTGATTCTCTCATAATTTTACAAGCTCAAAAGGAACATTTTAATTTAAACCACATCAACTCTTTCAAAGTTTCGCAAGTGGACTATTATTCCTTTAAAAATAAGTTAGTAAAACACTAGTTTTCCTTAGAAAGTGGAGAATTTTTAATTAATTAACCATGTGGCTATCTTCTGTAATAACTATTGTAAGTTAGGTTGTATAGTACTACAATTATTATTGCTATATATCAATTTCCAATATATTTTTATTACATTCTTGGAAAATAATTTTTTTAAAATAATTACGCAATTATACTTACAGTGGTATAAAGAAAAATCTCTATCATGCATCACCCACAAGTACCTGGATTCGAATATGTGAATTTTAGGAAATAATTTTCTTTATCTACACTAAACTTCTAAAAATGTACTCATATATACATGTGTGTGTAAAAGTTAATATACTCGTAATTCATACATATAAGTTAATCTACCCATAAGATTTGTTGTTTTGAAACTATCCCGGAATTTAATTCATCAAATAAGTTAAGTGAGCTCTTAATGATTTTGATCTTCATTATTTGTTTATTTGACCTTTAAGTAGTTGCAATAATTGAGGTTCATGGGTGAGTGGAGAGGAATCAAATCAAATCATGCCCTTGTTCAAGTACACGGCGAAAAATCTGCTCTCTCTGTGCATATCCTATTGAAATATTGGCAAGCTTGTGTCTTTCATTATTTTTCATTTTTGTTCTTCGTGTCTACTACATACAAAAAAAAATAAATGAAGGACATGAAAGGAGACATTATAGCTAATGGAGACATCAGACTTTTTCAAAATACACTAGCTTTAGATTTGTTTGTTGTTGGAATTTAAAAAATAAACTAAATATGTTGGAGCATGGGAGGCGACTTAAATTCTATCTCTTACTAAAAATATTCAAATGAAGGAATAGAACTTTAACTGTAGTTAAGATCTGAACTATGATATTTCAAATGAACGTACATCTGGTGGTTTTTTTTTTAAAATCCAAAAAAGACAGAATAAAAATGAAATAAGCATGTGAGAAGTAGTGGGAGAGTAATAATGTGTCGTCTTCTTCATTACTTTTCCATCATTTACTCTTCATGTCTCTTTTTTTTCCCATGTTCATTAATTGCCTATTTGACATTTAAATAGTATAAAACCCTTAAAATAACTTTTACAAGAATATTCCACCAAACGTACATTAATAAATTAATAAAACTGTAGCTATATACTTCTTTAAACAAACATCTTACAACCGATATATATATATATATATATATATATATATATATATATATATATATATATATATATATATATATATATATATATATATATATATATATATATA
>CATIWQ010383620.1:0-18275 GCA_949673415.1 Euphorbia schlechtendalii
TACTTAAAATCTTTAATATTTAGTAACATTTATTGTAACCAAGTATAAAAATTTAATAGGATAAAATATAAAATCTTAAAATAATAATAAATTTAATTTATAAATATATAATAAATATATAAAATTATTCGTCGGGCCGGGCTCGGGCCGGGTTTTTAAAAAAAATGTATGTCCAAGCCCAGCCCATGGAAGCGGGCCGCCCGGCCCGCGAACAGGTCTAGTAAAAACTAAAAAGCTTGTCTTTCGCATCTTAAGGTCCAAAGTCTGTCTATATTTCTATATTCTTCAGGGAAATGTTAGCTTTATTTCACAATTCCATATTAACAAGCTTCTCCGACAGAAAGCTGCACAATATTTATTTGAACAAAAAATTAGTAAATCTACCAGGTAAAGCTCAATTATTCATTCATCCCAAGTGAAAATTGATGATAGATTAAATTGATATTTTTTCATAGAATATGAGAACTCAGATATGTGGCTCAACTGGGAACTTAAACAAGGGGAACGGATACTTTCTTTCTTTTGTACTCTTGAATGAACTCATAAATTACCTCATTCAGTTTTTGGTTCAACACAAACTAAAACAGGACCAGTTTAGCATTCGTTGTCCTAAAAAGCTCCTCCCACTTGGGAAAACAATGTCAAACTGGCCCCAAAATATTAATTATAACCATAGATGGTCCTTAAGTTGTATTTTTTTAAACTGCGATCATCCTTTCTATCACAAAGAAAGCATGCTGGAACAGTTCAGCTGATTTAAACGGTGTAAGAGTCGTACCTTTTATTTTGCATCCTGACTAACGAAAATGAACTCATTAACCTTCCTATTCCGCATCATCTGAAACTGGGTGCAGTTGTGTAGAAGTTAATGATCAGAGGGTAAATTTCCCGGAACAAATATAGTTGTCATGCCAGTCATCGGGCTCTCTAGCTCAAACCAATAAGTAGCTTTGAAACAATCCAATCAACAAGTTATCGGTATCTTCTAATGAAGTTATCCAAATCAAACATTCCATGGACATCAGTTGATTACAACATAATCCCCATATGTTATACGAACAACATCTGAAACAACTGTATACTTTTTTTTCACCATTCTTATGAATAGTGTTAAAACAATTGCGTACTTGTAGTACTATTCTATCTATTCAATTTAAGATGACCAAAATCAGTGACATGACATCTGATAAAACATTTCAATATGACTAAATCACATTAAATTATTCCTTTCCCCGTTTTTCTTGATCCCTTTAACCAAACAACTAGAACCAATATCAAAGACTTAACCAACAATTCAAGACAGTTGCCACCATCGAATGATGAATCCTAAAAAAAGTAACAATAGTAAAATCATAAGAGAATTACTTTCCTTTTATGCGGAAAACCTTAAAATGACTCTAAACACAACTATTGGATTGATAATCCATGACTTTTAAGTAGCCGAAGAAAAAAGTGATCCAGTTTCAGGAACTTGAAACTAAATGAAAATACCCTGATAACTGACACATGCTCAAAATTCAACATAATCTTAACCAACAATTGATATTTGAAGCAGCTATACATCATGAAAGAAGAACAACTTAAGAAAATATCATTTAAATTTCATAATATGAAAGATAACAAACAATGAAATTTTTATAGCCTACTTTCGGAAAGAAAATAGTTAACCTCATTATAATAGCTGACATACCTGTGGCCTGGAAATCTATGTGTATACAGCATCCAAAAAGTAAATGGCCTTTGCTTTAGAAGGAGATTACTGCACCCTGCATTTCAGGGAGAGGTTGGAAAATATTGGAGGATTGTTAATTGACTATGATATTTTTCAGATTTCAAATTACAGTATAAATAACTGGTGAAAAATGCAATCCAGTACAGGAACTTGAAATTAAATACAATTATGTTATTAGAACATAATGACACTTCTGCCTCCAACAATCTATTGAAGGAAATCAAGCTAATTTGTGAACAAATGCATCTTGGTGAAGAGATAATGAACATATTGCGGATGATGACTCAAACACTGTAAATATTGAACATGATCTAGAAATCTGGTTGGAAAAAAATTTGGACCATTTCTCGATTTATGCGTGTCATCCTTGCGCAGGGGCCATGCTAATCTTCTCTGTATCGTTCCAATTTTATCGGATGTCCCCGAAGGGACATTGTGATCGTGTCAGTTGCAGCTATATAAAGACTTCTAAAGTGGCATAAAGTATCAGTGTGGGGTTGCTAGTTTTGTCCAGTCCCCAGGGCCTTAAAAATGGAATCTCTTTGAGGCCCATATGCTAAAGACTACTACATAATCCCAAGGGCCGGAATCCCAACATGTAATATAAATAACATCTGAAACATTTGTGTACTTGTAGTTCTACCCTATCTATTTAAATCAAGAGATCCAAAATCAGTGGTATCGAATAAAAGCTCCAGTTTAACTAAATTACATTAAATTATTGTTATCCCCGTTCTTCTTTCTCCCTTTAAACAAAAACAAGAACCAATATCAAAGACTTTACCTATAATTTTAAGACAGTTGCCACCATCGAATGATGAATCCTGAAAAATTGGCAATAGTAAAATCTTATTTTACAGAATTTCTAGCCTTTTAGGTGAAAAATCTTAAATGTAATTACTAATTGTGTAGTTTGGATTAACTTCAATACCTTCTTCCCTTTGACATTATCCACATATTCCTAAAGCTTAAGTGAAGTTTGTACTACACTAACTTCAGGTTGGTCTCTGAATTCTCATATAACCTTCAAAGTAGAAATCAAATGATAAATTTAAACATTTGATTTACAGATAACTTAGTGATGAATGGTGGATTCTGCAAGGGAATTAAACTAGATCAGAACACTACTAAAGTCACTAAGGTAAAGTAGCAACTGAAGCAGTCTGAAATTGTTCTCCTGCCATTTGTTTTATGAGATGCTATGAGTCAACTATGGAAATTAATTCAGGATGTCACCCTGCAAAGAAAATCTACAGGGTCAACTATCAGTGACTTGTAATAGACTCATACTTAACGCTCACAAAATCTTTTATCTACAACTGAATGAAGGCCAAAGAAGTTGACTTTGGCTTATGAGTGGTTTGTAGATTGACTATGACTTTTTCAGTTCATCTTTTAATCAAGACTGGAAGTGACCAATGTCATTGAGTCTTCTACTTTCATCTGATATTATGTTGCTGTCCAGATCATTGTACTTTCAAATTACAAGAACCACCATTTCCCAGAAATTGACAGGTTAAGAGCTATCTATAATGACTATAACTTCTATTAACTGATTAGAAAAGTGATCTAGGACCAGGAGTTTGAAACTAAATGAAAATACCCTGATTAAGGGCAAGCAGAACACGGGGTTAAAGAGGATTTCAGTCATCTTCTTAAAATATGATGATGTCTTCTTGACAAATATATTCTAGGTACCCTGGCGAAGAGATAATACCAAGGCTTAATACATCCAAAACCCCCTAAAGTTGGCTAAGAAAACCCGATGTCACCCTCAACTTTCAAAAGGACCAGTTACCCCCTTAACTTGGCAAAAAGGACCGGTTACCCCCTTAACTTGGAAAAAATGCACCAGTTAACCCCCTCAATGACACGTGTCAGAATCTGGTTGGTTTAACTTTTTAAAGATGTCATTTTTTTTATTTTTCTTTCTTTAACCAGAAGTTGACACTTGGCATTGAAGGGGTAAACTGGTGCATTTTTACCAAGTTAAGGGGGGTAACTGGTCCTTTTTGCCAAGTTGAGGGGGTAACTGATCCTTTTGAAAGTTGAGAGTGATATGTTTTCTGAGCCAGCTTCACGGGGATCTTGATGTATTAGGCCTAATACTAACAATGATACATAAATACAAATAAAGGATGGTGATACATAAATACAAATAAAGGATGATGACTGAAACATGCTGAAAATTCAGCATAAACTAAACAATGTAGTGTTAATTGAAGCAACCATACCCAATGAAAGAAACTAATAGCAGACTATATTACCTTTGGTCTGGAAATCCTTATATACAAAAGGCATTGAAAAAATAAAAGACCTTTGCTTAAGAAGAAGATCACTGCACATAGCATCTGACGAATAGATTGGAAAAACATTTGAACCATTTCTTCATTTATACGTGTCATCCTTGCGCAGGGACATGCTAATCTTCTCTAGTTCCAATTTTATCAGATGTCCCCGAAGGGAGAGTAAGCTAGTTTCAATTGCAGATATATAATGACCTCTAAAGTGGCATAAAGTAGCAATGTGGGATTGTTAGCTATGTTCAATCTACGGGCCCTGAAGAAATGGAGTCTCCTTGAGATTGAGACCGATATGCTAAAAGCTATTAATTTTATATATAAAGGTCAACCTAAGGGACCCATAGTTAAAACTATGAGTATAAAAATATAGGCGTAAAATATGGACCCATAATTAAAACTAAAAAGGCTATGTCATTCATATCTTAAGGTCCAAAGTTTGTCTATATTTATTTCTGTTTGTTTAGGGGAAGTGTTCGCAAACTTTCACAAGTCCATAATTACAAGCTTCTCCACCAGAAAGTTGCAAAATATTTTCTTAAACAAATAGTTAGTAGGTTCTATCAAGTAAAGCTCAATTATTCATCCATCCAACCTGAAAATTGATGATAGTTTAAGGCTATACTTTGATATTTTCATAGAATATGATAGCTCAGAATGAGACCCAAAGAGGAACTTAAACAAAGGGGAAAGTAGACTAAGTAAATTATATACAAGCTGAAAAAAGGCCTCGGTACCAGTCTACCAGACCTCAACATCAATTTTAACTCAAAGCTAAGACTTTTAGCTACTTGCTCAAGTAAAAAATTTCAAACTATTATCAATTTTTTTTTCAAATTATCATTTTAACTATTTATAGCGGAGCATTACAAGTGATTTTAAATCCTTTTCACAATCAATGTTTTTATTCTTCTAGAAATTCTTTAAGGGCATGTTCTGATGGAGCTCAATATTGCCAACAATACTGCAAAGAAATTTAGCCATAATAAACATTAAACCCTAGATTTTTCACCTGTACCAATATTCATATAGGCATATGATGTTTTATTAGCATTTTTTTCGGAGAGGAAGTATGATTTTGCATCTTGATTATTGTCCTCTAACGAATAACCACTATGAGAACGGGTTCCTTCTTTCATGGGTTATACCTGATTTGTTTCCTATTAAACTCTAGGTATCTTATCTTCTATAATATATTCTATATCTTCCCAACCAGGTTCGGTCTCTTTGTATCATTGTTGGGCATGTGATAAGAAAAAGACTGTTTACCATTAACATATATTTTCTCTTAGGTTTCTTTTTTTAAGCAGAAGCCCAAAATGGTGTAGACAAGTTGGATAGTTTCGTTGATAATGATTTAGTACCTATTCTAAGTCACGCTTTAAGTATTTGATTCAAGAATATGGTACAAAAGAACAAGACGCAAGACCTAATTTTCTTAGCTTACTCAAATTTAAACTTTTCTTTCTGAAAGAAAATTTAATTATGATAATAATCATTTAAATAACTTGGAGCCGTTATTTGCGTGTCATTTTTCATGCAATGACTGATGAGGTCTTGATGTCTTTTATAACAATGCAAATGATGATGCTAAGGAACAGGGAACTCTAAGAAATCATGTGAATAGATCAAGTCTTTAAGAGTTGATGAATGATAGAGATATCAATCACAGGCTACTAAATTAAGCAAATCTTACTGTTAACCAAGATAAATTAGCAAAAAAGATCATATTGAAAAAAGTTAAATGCAATTTTCGTTTGTAGAGCAGATGAAAGAAAACCTAAAAGTCTAAAGATTGCTTAGGAATGAAGTTCACTCAAATGCTAAGAGAACCCACTAGGTATGCTGCCAACTAACCTATACATCTCTGAATAAGATACTCCAACTTTATGCAAAAATAAAGAGGAAGCAAATAACGTCTGAAATATAAGTGACATGAAAGGAAAAGAAGGAACCTGGGGAGCAATACTCTATATCAATGCCTGATTCTTGAACACAAAGCTTCAGTATTACCACACTCTGAAGCCTATTCTTTTAAGCATATACTCATATTAAAGTTCCTCTTGATTACTCTCTCTTTCTCTATAGATCCTAAGCAAAGAACTAAAACCAGACACTGTCAGAAGACAGAAGCCAATATAAAAAACATTCAAATATCCTAGCAATTCAAGTACCTTCACGACCACTGAAGAGGGCCATCACATGGGTTCCATACACACACCTACTGGAATGCAAAGTTCTGCACTACTAGAAACATCATGTGATTATCTACTTCAAGAATTACAGGCAAGGAGAGATACTGATAATACTTTATGCATGCATGAATGACATTTCTTTGTGTTCAACTTTTAAATATTTTATTCCAATTTGAAACAGATTATCTGGGATGAAGTTGGTGAGGAGCAATTTGAAAGAGAAAAGGTGCTCTTGAATTTAGAACAAGAGTGTTTAGAACTTTACAGAAGAAAAGTGGATGGTGCAAATATATCGAGAGCTTGCCTACATCAAGAGTTAGCAGAATCTGAAGCTGAATTCACTCATCTCCTTCTGTCACTGGGTGAACGATCTCTTCCTGGACGGGTACCTAATGAGCTTATCCTACCATCTGTATACCCAGTGATTATGAAAGTGTAAATGTAATTAGACATTAGTCAAACATATATAGTCCAAAATCCCTCCATTATTAGCAATCTACACTCAAGTTAAGAGATTAAAGGAAAATATTGAGAATGAATACAAGAACAAAATCAAGAGTGCTAATTTATAAGCGCAGTCCAAATATATTATATACATTATATTATAGATAAATAATTGCTACTCTCTTTAAACTTTGCTCATCTAAGACAAAAAAACCGTCTTCGTACGGAAGCCAGAAAAAATTTCAGGAACACTAAAGGAGCAGCTAGATGCAATCACCCCAGCTTTGCGAGAGATGAGGTTGAGAAAAAAGGAAAGAGTCAGACAATTTCTATCAGTGCAAGAGCATATTCAAAAAATTTCTGCAGAAATTGCAGGTCGGTTGGGGTATGATGGCTCAATAACAACTGTCATAGTAAATGAGAGTGATCTTTCTTTGAAGAAACTAGAGGAATACCAGCTTGAGTTACAAGGACTCCATAGCGAGAAGGTACAGGACAGTATATAAACATGTGGTCACTTTACTTTTCGTGCTGGTTTTAAAAAGTTTTTCCTATTTTTGATGAGTTAAAAGACAGACAGACTTCATCATGTGGAGAACTATATAGACAGAATTCACAAATTGTCTGCAACGTTAGGGATGGAATCCTCCATGATCATGACAAAAGTCCATCCAAGTTTGAATGAGTTGTGTGGAATATCCAAAAATATAAGTGACAGCATTTTGGCCAAGCTTAACAGCACTGTGGAATCACTCAAAGAAGAAAAACATAACAGACTCAAAAAGGTGAGAATTACTGATGTGGCTGAGCTGGTCTTTTCTTTTGCAAAACTTGACAAGATCTATCATCTGCAAGATACCAATAAATAAATGATCGAATACTGTCTCTGATGCCAATTCAATTTAAGCTGTAATTGAGGCATCTAAGTATTGACGTGAATACTGAAAATTAATGAATTTCAGGACACTAAGCAATTACAAAACATGCTTTGGATGCTAATGTTCTTCATGCTCAAGTCATTCTATTTTTTTAGTTTAAAAACCACATTGCCTATATAATAAATCAGTTCGCACGACCTAATTGTTATGAATATTGTAGCTTCACCATTTAGGAAAAGAACTGACAAATTTATGGAACCTTATGGACACACCATATGGAGATCGCCATCTATGTTCCCATGTCACTAGCTTGTTGTCCCTCTCATCAGCTGAAGTATCAAATCCTGGAACACTCACCCTGAATATAATCCAGCAGGTTAGTTTCTACAGTTAAGACATTCAAGTTTCTACAGTTAAGACATTCAATTACTAGAAACCACAAAGATATAATGTCTAAATGCAATTGTCTCAAGGCCGAAGCAGAGGTTAAGAGACTGGATCAGTTAAAGGCATATAAGATGAAAGAGCTTTTCTTCAAGAAGCAGAATGAACTGGAGAGTATATGCCATAAGATGCACATGGATATCCCTTCAAGAGAAGAAATGGATAATATCATATACCTTATAAATTCAGGTAAACTTAGGTGAATTGTTTTATTACTACTTTTTACTGATTTTGTTCAGAACAATAAATAGTTTCATTCTGATGCAAAAGGTGAGATTGATCACGCTGATCTCCTCATGATCATGGATGAACATATATCGAAAGCAAAAGAAGAAGCCTCTAGCAGAAAGGAAATCATGGAAAAAGTCGAAAAGTGGATGTTGGCACGAGATGAGGAGCGGTGGTTAGAAGAATATAGCATGGTTAATAATCTGACAAATTGTTCTGCAATATTTGTTGGCATCTATCCATTATGTGCTTCATGTCGCATAAACATTTTCAGGATGAAAATCGATATTCTGTTAGCAGAGGTGCTCACAAGAACCTGAGGCGTGCAGAACGTGCAAGAATAATAGTTAACAAGATCCCAGGTAAGACAAAAAACAGTTAGCATAGTTCAGATTCCAATATAACCAATTCAGTTAATGTGATCATCCAAAACACTAAAAATGATAAATGCTTTGATTCTCCAAGAGTGAGTAGGTATATGAGATAATGCTTAGAGGGATTAGGACATTCACTGATTTCCAGAAGTTAAATCAGCACCATACAATAATAATCAAATGGATAGCTAACTGGTTAAATTAGAAAAGTACCTAAATCAGGCAGATGGATTGCAGAATTGAACAGTTATTTAGTAAAAAGCCTTTGATATTCTAACTTGCTGATCGTATCTCCGCAAAGTTTTTACCCTGTTGCATTTGTACATGTCATATTGTACGACACATACAGACAGAGTCAAATACGCACATAAATATTTTAACTATTGACGTTGCAGCTCTAGTAGCTTCACTTATTGCAAACGCCAGGATTTGGGAAGAGGAAAGAAAGAACGTCTTCTTGTTCGATGATGTAAGTTGGCCAATCTATATTAGTAAAAAATCAATTCTGAAACCATGTTGATGAAAACTACATGAATTATTTAGGTACCTCTACTGGCAATGCTGGAAGAATATAGCTTATTAAGGCAGGAGAGAGAAGATGACAAGCAACGACTAAAGGTTTGTTCTTTCTGAAAAACCAAGTTACAATTTGCAGTTATCATGAGAATACTAATATCCAACAGTTAATATCTCTTTAATAACTAGCAAGCTAGAAAAGAAAATCAAATATTACAATAACCTTTATTCTCACCTCTCTCACCTCTGAGTAACAGCTTGCCTTTTCATTTCAGGAAAAGAAGAAGGTCCAAGTTCCAGTAGTAGTTGAGCAAGAAAATGCATTTGGATCGAGGCCAAATACTAGTAGTTGTCGTCTTTCAAACAGGAGCTTGAATGGAGGTTTAGGTAATGTAAGCCCTATAAACAAAAGAATTTCTCTGAGCCTACAACAATCAGGAACAATCAGCACCAATTCTACAACTCGAGGAACATCCCGGGTAAAAGAAGGAAGAAGATTCCAGGGACAAAAAATGATTGCTGCACCCAGCTTTGCTTCTCATCTACGGGATGAAACAGCTTCAGTAGTGTCAACATTTTCTGGACCATTATCTCCCTAAAAGTCAAGTCAGATTGTTAATCTTCATATGCAACAGTGTTGCACAAGAATAATTTGGCTTATTGCCTGAAAAATATTCACCAATAGACTCATCTAGAAAAACACTACCACGAAGCATTACCAGCAAATGAAAAATAAATGAAGTTCCAGATTGTTGTTCTCTTCCTATTAATAATATCAAGTGAAAACAGAACTAAGCTCATTTTACAAATGTATTTAAGCATATTTTAACCAAAAAGAACTGCTTTCCAGGTGAGCATATCAAATTCTTGCTCCCCTTTAAGCTTGCAATGTGAGATAAGATGCATCCCTTTCAACTATAAAAGAAACATAGCAAGTTCTCTCAAGTTCAATAAGACTAAAAGCAAATCATTTAAGAGACAGATCAAAAAACAAAGCTCAGTTAAATAATTGCAGTTAGCCAGTCACCAATACCTTATTGAGCTACAGACAAGTATGCCCTATTATCAATCAATAGTTCAAATGCACTTCAAAATCTCTAATAACCAAACACTTAACATTAAGCTGTTAAATGCGAATTATCACGCATTCATCCACACCTAATCTTCTCAGTGGCTACGAAAATCAGCATATCAAGGACTGTTAAATACAAATCTAATAGTCCTGCATATGTAATCATCAAATAAATTCCAAAAACTATCCAGTATGTCATATAATTAAAATATTTTCTTACACAACCGATTTAGTAAACCGAAGTGAAAAATAAATAGCATCTAGGAATCATTTATCTGAACAGGAGCCTCAGTCGTTGTCTTACCGAAGAAATCATCTATCCGGCGTGTACCAGGAGCAGCAGGCCTTTCAGCAACAGGACGATGTCGCGCCTTCTCAACAGCTGATTTATCGGAGGATTGAGTAGCCACGGGTAGCGAATCGAAGAGAAAATCGCTAGTCGGTTGGTGTCGCTCAACAGCAACTCGTATGTGATCAAGCTTCACGACCTTTCGCTTCTTCTCCATTGCTGTTTCTGCCGATTTTTCAGTGAGAAACCGGAGAAATAGCTCCATTGAACTGGATATAAGAAATAAAGCCTCCGACGTGACTTTATTGATGTCTTTGTCTAGCTTAACAATTTTCTTGACCCGGCCTGTAGGAAACTGAGGCCGAATAGACTCTTCTGGGGTATCTTCGTCGCCCATTGATGAAATTTTTCAAATCAGAGTAAATGCAGTGCAGGAGATTTGAATTTTAGGAGTTTCAGTTGGGGGAAATTGAGAAGTCGGTGAATCTTTGCAGAGAACAAAATGACAAGTAATAGCCTCGAGACAAATTCAATTCCTATGAAATTTAGCGTAAATTTAAATATAAGGTAGGGGTATTTGTAGGAAACAAAAATAAGAAGCGCCACAATTAGTTCCTTTCCCGCCAAAAGGAGTAGAGCTTATGAATGACGTGTCGCAGGTTTATTGGATCACTAATATTTTTTTTCTCAAAAAGAAGAATATAAATAAAACTATCAACAATTAAATGCGGGGCTTCTGTTAATTCTGTTTGATCACACATTACAAGCAGCAGTTTCTTCCAGTCGTCACTGCCTCTAAATTCTTGTTCTTCTTGATTTTCTCTATCTCTTCGTTTCAGAAACCCTAACGCGCGGAACAGAGCTGAAACGCCGATGGAGCTCTCTCAGGACTACTCCAATCACCTCATTTCATATCAGCAAGCTCGTCTAGATACTGAATCTTCCTTCTTCAAGGACCCTCTCAATGCGGATGTATGTATTTCCATTTTTTGTACTATGTAGCTCTTGATTATAGAAACATGCAATTGATTCGGGCTAGGCGTTATTATATTCGCTTTGATTTACTTCTTGTAAATTTGTTCTCTGTTGCTATGTTAAAGTATTACAAATTTGGTTTCAGAGTGTTTTACTGGTGAATTCTATGCAGATTTTGACTCAGTGGGGTGGTTCATTGGTTGAATCATCTCAATTACATAGCGATCCAGAAGCAAAAAAGATGTTAATCGGTACATATACTTGTTACAATCAAATGCCGAGATTGCTTATCTGTGATTTGATTGATTGGTTTTTAATTTGTAGATGGTATTAAGAAGCTGGAAGAGTCTTTGATGATAAATCCTACCAAGAAAGAGACCTTATGGTATGTCAGTAATGGATATAGCTCTTTAGCTTTTTTGACTCCTGACTTTAATGAGGCTAAAGGGTACTTTGACAAGGCAAGGGATTACCTCCAGCGAGCGGTCAATGAGGTAGTTCCATTGAGTTTTTAAGATTTGGGTGTTGAATGTTTTGGTTATGTTCGGCAATAGGATTCTAAATTTTTAAAATTATCTCTCTAATGAAATTTGTATTGTCAATGCAGGATCCCAAAAATGAACTCTATCGCAAGTTTCTTGAAATCACTATCAAAGTATGTATATTTTCTTGCTACGTCTCTCATGCTTCTAAACTTGTGAGAGTTATTTGACACTAGAGTGATTGAATCTCGATATATTCTTGTAATTACATCCATCTGAGCTTGAATACTTTGCATAGTTTTGCATCTTTACTTATCTACGTTTCAATTTGCGCAATGATTTAATTTTTTCTTCAGTGATAATATTGCAATATGGTGTGTTGATTCTTAAATTACTGACAACAGATTTGATGCAACAGTTCTCAAAATAATAGATAGGTGAATTTAATAAATAATTCAATCTAGATTGAAGAGCTCTGCTTCTGTAAAATACAGATTAAATCTTGCCGTTCATGAAATCCAACTTCCATTACCTATGTAGACTTGGATAATAATATCACTAGGGACTAGTAAAATTCACTTCATGGATCAAGATTGCAAATGAACTGGAAAATTCTATCAAAACCTTATATGATATATTCTCATAAGTTACATGGAACAAATATTAATGTTTTAATCTTTAATCCTTTCAGGCACCAGACATGCATGTGGAGTTCTATAAATATGGATTAAGCGAACAGGTAATGAATGAAGCTTCTTACACTTATTCAAATTAAAATGTGAGTTTTTTTAGGAATTTTCCATATGCAAAAACAATGTGCTGTCAAGAAGTTTCCAGCCTTCAATATTTGTTAGAGACCTTAAGGATAGAAAAGGAAATATGCCCGCATCACTTGAAGATACATGATATACTATACTGCTTTCCATATAAATTTGTAGTATGCTAACTTTAAAGCTGTTATTGCAGTATAACGATGTTCTTCCACTATTGAACATTGTGTTGTTGTGAATTTTTTTTTTCTATTGGTTTTCCTAAATGTCTTATTGCTTCTTATAGATTTTTTGTGCTACAAAATATGACCTTAACAACCTGAATTGGGCAATTTTGAATCATTCTTCACCAATAACAGGGATAAATTTTCAAATTGTTTAGAACTAACTAAGATCTTATATTTCTTGTTTAATATGTGGAAAATGTCATTGCATTTAGCATATACTTTGTATTACATATTTTAAACATAAATGTGACCTTATTACCAAAAGACATAGGGTACTTTAAGAACTGAGGATTATATTATTCACTGTGAAACCCCGATTCAGAGCACAACGTAAGTTTTATAGTCAAGTGATAACTTATCCTTGAAGCAATCACATGATCCATGACTGGTTCTGCTTTGGGTTGCAGAATGTATTTTCCGTATCTACCATCTTTTGTAGTTTTGTAACATCAGTTGCACATTTAACTTTTATATCCAACCTATTGTTTAGACTTCTCTGCATGTTTGGACCTTGAAATGCTCTGTAGTATGAATTGGATGATTATACACACTTAGAGGAGTCTCTTACGTTAATTAATAATTACTGTACCGATTATGTAAAAAGTTGAAAACATTCATGGCATGCGTATCCTGAAGTTTTCGAAAGGATACAAAATCTGGGTGTTAAGATTGGTCATAAATGGAGATGATTGTCAACTAATGAAACACCATTTGGCATAAGCTATAACCATACTCTGAGTTTCAACTTCATCTTATTTTGCATTCCAGGGTTCGAATTTGAAGAAACAAATAAGGAGTGATCTCAAATACGACATTTTTGGATGGATAATCCTTGCAGTTGGTCTCGTTGCATGGGTTGGAATGGCTAAATCGCACCTTCCTCCCCTTCCACCTAGTTAAGCAATGTAGTAAAGACGTGGAGGCTTTTGCTGAAAACATCACTATTAACCGCATGTGTTTTTACATTTAAATTTTTTTCATTGCTTGGGTATGTTTTGGTTGTTTTTGTGTAGTAAATCTACTCTCTCTGTTATTCTTTTGCTTTGGTTTAGAGATTTCTTCACCTGGTGCTATGTTTTTGAATCAGAAATGGAGATGGTAACGGGCCGGATCCGGACCGGGTCCAGCTTGGATCCGGTCCTGATCCGTTTGAATATATCCGACCCGGATCCGTTGGATTCATAATTTTAGGATCCAGATCCAGATCCAACGGGTCCCACGGATCCGGGTCCATAAACGGGTCTATATAATTAACATCAAATTCTTAGTTTCAGCTTCCATACTTGTACATTTCACCTTATTTTAAATAGTTTACATGCTCATTTAATTATGTTCATGTAATTGGATTTATGTGAATCTCAAATAATATTAATTATTCAATATTTTCGGGGTAAATAATAAATAAAAAAGTACAATTTATCTTTAATTCCAGATTCGGGTTTCATTGTAAAATCCGGATCCGGATCCGGATCCGTTTTCCTGGACCCGGATCCGACGGATCTATAAAATTAAGATCCAGACCCCTAAAAAGCGGATCCGGATCCACGGATCTGGACCGGATTCAGGATCCGTTGCCATCCTTAATCGGAAACTATGATAATTTTTTGAGAAAGACGATTATTGGTGTCATGCCGGGGTGCAGGGTCCCACCCCTAGCCATATCTCTGGCTAAATTAATTTAAGGGTAGATATTCCTAATGCAACTTGTAATATATATATATATATATATATATATATATATATAACAACTCTCTTAGTTTTTTTTCTTCAAACACATTTTTTTACGCCTAGTACGTGGAGCCCTTGATGAGATCCGTAAATAATAGACGAGTCCTTGATGGTCGAACCCTCACACCGGTTTGTATTTCCGAGCCCCCCTCTGAGTCTTCTAAAGGATTGTCCTAGGGAGGTCCGTCTTGTTTGGGTGAGCCATCAACCATGCCAAGATGACGTATTATGAGGTACGCCCTTGTCAGTGGTCCTAAATGATCGTTGAGGATTTTACTTGGAGGAGAGAGTGTCACGTCATCCGCGCTTTTCCCAGGCTCCGGCAGTGTCAAATCCTTAAAGCGGCTCTGTCAAATACTTAAAGCGGCTCCTGTCAAGCCTAGCTTGTACGGAAGTCCTCCATTGGCCGTGCGTCTAATGTGGCAGGCGACCAACCAACAGAGAGCATGCTTTGTGAGCCCCGCTCGCCACGTAAGCACTAAATCCTATAAAAAAACCCTCATTTTTCAAGTATCTTATTCAATACATTTTCTTTGTCTCTTGTTTTCTCTCTTACATCTCATACTAACTTGATTTTCGAAATGCTAACACCGGAACTCCGGTAAAGGTTTGTTTTCTAGGCGGAATCTCACCAGAAAACGTATTTTGGATGTCATACATATATATACACATATACATATACATATGTATATGTATATAACTGATGTGGATGGGCTATACGTAACAGCAGAGATATATTTTTAATTTAATCGCAATTCTGGGAGGTGAAGGATTTTACAGATCATAGTGTTAATATTAAATAATATAGTTTGAAAATTTCAGTGGAGGTCAAACTCAAAATTATATATTTTGCTATTTTAGGTCCACCACTTTCTCTTATTGGAATGGGTGCTGTAAAAGCTAGCCAATCCAGAACTGACATTTTTCTATTAGTGGAAAAAAATCTTTTATTTTACTCAATTACTATTATTAATTATTTACTATTTTCTTTCTTCTTTTAAATCCACCAGGCTGGAATTGGATCGTTGTTAGAAAGTAGCATATATGATAATGCTCTATTAATAGAGAAATTTAATCAAAATATTATTGTTTTACAGACCATGTTTGGTATTGCTTTTCAAATTGCTGTTCCAATAAGTTATTCTTACAAACTTTTAATAGAATTACATATTTTAGCTTTGAACAACACATTTTGGTCATTCTGACAATATAATTAGGAACTGCCTAATTTATTTTTTTCAAAATCAACTCTGCTGCTTATAGCAAAAGCTTGAAAATAGAGTTTTTCGGAAAAACAGCCTGGGAAAGCAATCTCAAACTAACCATAATATTGTTTTAATTATGTGGATGATGTAAATTTATTCAGCAGATTTATTTTTTTTTTTTGCATTAAATAATACAATTTTAAAGATAAAAAGTTAAAAATAAGATAAAAAAAATATATAACAATAAATAGTAACAACTACATCAAACAAACTCGTTATCTTTTATACAAATATATGGTGCTGGAAGTTTCATGACATTAATATAGAGTTTGTATATTCAGCCGTAAAGTTGGCTTACTTTTGCACTTTGCTTAATTTAAGTTCATTCAAAATGGTTGGTTAAATCTCAAATGATGGTCTCTGTCTTGTATTTATTTTTTGTTTTTAACATCCAATTAAATTTGATCAATTTTTGTAGTTCTCCAACTTGGTGTTTGATTTGCTGCTGAAGCAATTTGCAGATTTTAGTGGGATAATTTTTCTAATTTAATTCTATAGAATATTTGATCTTCTAAGAATAATTAATTAAAATTATGTATAAATTAAATATTTTATAGAATTGGTGAAAGATTTTGATTCTAAAAATTTTAATAAAGAAGAGCTTTACAGTTGAATATGTGTCAGATAATTGTCGGTTGTTTTACGGAATAATTAATGAATTGTAGAAAGTGGGTTTCATGTGTATGATGTATAAGCTGAAATTCCTTTGCAATTACAATTAGTTTTACTCGAAGCAGTATAATTATTTTACTTACACCGAACAAGATTTTTGTTTTTTTTTTAAAATCTCCGGTGGAACATTGTGTTCCACCATCAAAAAAATGTTAGAATGAGTGAAAATTTTGAGATGTTCGTCCCAGCTAGATTGATGCGATACAATCAAGTAAATTGGTTGGATGGGCAATAATATCACTCATGTCGAAAGAAAGCGGAACTCTATTACAAAGAAAAAGAAAACAACAATGATCAAAACTCGCTAAGAGTAAGTTTTCGTTTCTTCGATCATCCTCGAAAATTCTCCTATTCCTTCGTCTCCAAATATTTCTAGCTATGAAAAACCATAACGATGTAAAGAACTCTTGAATTGCCCCCCCCCCCTACAGAATGACCACCACCCTATCAAAAACTTATAACCCGATTCCGAGATGATCATTACGAGACCGAGAAGACGGAATAAATCGCACCATATATTCCGAGCACTCGAGCAATGGAAAAGAGCATGATCCATGGAATCCAATTCATCACAAAACGGGCATTTCACTTCTTCTATGCACCCTCTACGAAATAAGAAAATATTCGATGATAATCTTTTGTGAAAAACTAACCATCAAAAAATTTTGTCTTTGGAATTAATCTCGCTCGCCAAATTATATGAAAATCAGTCCCCGCTTGATGAATCCTCGATTTATAGACACACGAACAATAACTTGACGCCGAATATTCCACGGGACCTCCACCCTTCCACAAGACGGTGTCAACAGCCCCACCTTGCAATCCGGGTAGCAGCCCCGACGTAACATCAACCCCCCTGCAAAAAAATCTGGTTAGATTGGTAAATCCACTCTCGAATTTGTAAGCAGCGATTTTGATTTGATATCTTAAGGTTTAGCTTTCGAAATGGCCTTGAAAAGGGGCTGCCCCAAACAGACTAAAGCAACCCTCTACAACTGTGCATTGTTTCCGATTGCACATTGAATAAATGTCCACAAATAACTCAGCTAGGGGGACTTTTGCGGTCCAATTATCATGCCAAAAAGAACTCTTCAACCCATTCCCCACCTCTACCCTCACATTTGATTTGAAGGCAGACCATAAATCCTCATTAGATACACAACAAGAAATAATGTCTTTCCATATGTGCGAAAGACGCCTTACATCTAAACTATGCAAAACTCCCCACGTCAACGTGCCATATCTCCTCACACAAATATCATACCACAACCTCTCGTTCCCACCCACCCGAATTTTCCAAATCCACTTCAAAAGGAGGCTGCAATTTATGATCTTAAAGTCCCTTATAAAGAGCCCACCTTCACTCTATGGTAAACCGTTCCCCAATTAACTTTGCTAATTCCTCTTCCCGTAACATCACCTTTCCAAAGGAAATTTCTCATAATTTGAATAAGTTTACCATTCACCTCGGAAGGTAACTTGTAAATCGAGAGCAAGTAGATGGGTAAAGAGGCTAAAACCGATTTAATGAGGACCACTCTTCCACTATAAGACAAACATTGGCCCAACCATCTTTGAAGCCTTCCATGAAATTTTGTTATCAACGGATTCCAACTTGAGAGTGGGATTCGCTTATAGCTTACCAAACAAGATTATTTTATCAAAGATATATGTCAATTATAAT
>CATIWQ010383645.1:0-19469 GCA_949673415.1 Euphorbia schlechtendalii
AGACATGATAGAGTTGAAAGAATACATGTTGATAATAACAACATTGCTTCAGGAGTTTATGAAATTCTGGCAGGAATGTCTGCCAGTGAAATGAATTTTACAATATGAATAATAAAAAATCAAAAATTGATTTTAGTCCTGGTTCACAGGCAAGAAAAGAAATCCAAATGGATTTTCAAAAAGATCACTGGAAACCATTTAGAAAATGGTTTTTTGAAAATTTTAATAAAGAAAAAAGAGATAATTTTCAAAAGGAATTTTATGAGGAATTAACTCATAAAAATGTAAAAATATCTTTTGTACATTGGTTTATAGCCAATCATGTTGAAAAATTTATTTCTGTTATTGAAAGAGATTTCAAAAATCCTACGAGGGAAACTATTAGACAAGTTTTCCCGCCAGTTTATCCTTTCACAATTGAAAGAGATAATGAAATAAGGCATTATAATGCTTTTCAAAGAATTTTTGAAAATGAAGTTTTGCAATCAACCACCAATCATATTAATGCTTTAATAAAGCAGAAGAATTTTACAAATATTTACCTAATTATATTAGGAGAAAAATTGGTTGATATTCATAATAGAGTGGGAAGAATAGTTTCCCAAATTAATGAATTAAAAAATATTGTTCATAACAATACTATTAAACCTACTGGAGAAGAAGCTAGTAGTAGTGCTACTCCTAGCATTCAACCTCCTCCAGAAGTAAAAGATTTTAAATTAAAATCTTTATCTGATTTAGAAAAACTTTGAAATGAAAAGTTTGAAAATTTAAGAATAAGTACTCTTGAAGAGGAATTTTGTAATACAATAAGTAACACTAAAAATTATAAAATTGTTATAATTGATGAAGTTAATAAACTTCATAAATATGCGGATAGGCCCAAACAGAATTTATTTTATTATCCTAGGCCTACTCCTCAAGATGTTCTTTTTGAGGAACAAGATTTAATAATGAATAATTCATACAGTGGAAAACAAATCTATAAATGGAACATAGATGGTTTCACTGAAAGACAGATTTATAGTGCTGTCCATAGAATGCTTATGTATTCTACAATCTGTAAAAGTAATGGTAATTTTGATACAGCTATTGCCAATATGATAGTAGCTGGTTTTACTGGTCAACTTAAAGGTTGGTAGGATAATTATTTATCTCAAGATGATAGGATAAAAATTTTGTCGACTGTAAAAATTGAAAATAATATTTCAAGTGAAAATGCAGTTTATACACTGATATTAAATATAATTGAACACTTTACAGACCGATGGTTTGATAATAGTGAAAATATTAGGACACTCTTACAGAATTTAAGATGTCCTACTTTAATCTCTTTTAGGTGGTATAAAGATACTTTTTTAAGTAGAGTCATGGAATTACCTGAGTCAAATAGTGACCATTGGAAATCCAAATTTATAGATGGATTACCCCAGCTATTTGCTGAAAGAGTCAGGAAAAACCTGAGGAAGGGTAACGTACAAATTAATTATACGAATTATACGTATGGAAAATTAATTGGTACATGTATCCTAGAAGTTTTATCTTTATTTAATGAAATAAAGTTAAATCAACAAATAAAAAAGCATCATCTGAATGAGAAGATGCAATTAGGCCAATTCTGTGATCAATTTGGGATTGATAATCCTTCTACTAGCAAACCACATAAACCTTCAAAAAGAGAGAAATATTATGCTAGTAAGAAATTTATAAAATGAAAAGAAAAAAGAACTTTTCGTAAAAAGAAAAGGTTGGAAAATAATTCACCTCCTTATAAATCTACCATAACTTGTTACAAGTATGGTAAGAGAAATAATAATTTAATAAATAAATATTTTCATTGAAATCGCTAAAAAGGGAAAATATGTTTTTTTATTTTTTATTTTTATTTTTCTTTTCACATAAATTAGAAAGAAGACAATGCTGAATTATTTTATTGTAGTATATGCTCTTATAATAAAACAACAGTTTCAAGTCTAATACTATATTTTCACAGATTAAAGAAGACCTAGTGGGCTAGATATGAATTTTTTTAGTTTGTTAATGGTTAAATCATCAATGTTGCAAAAGAAGAGATAATGATCAATTTGGAATGGTGAATTGAATTGACATGGTGCAATAATAAAGTGGTATAATTCTATAATTTCAGTTGATTTGAATATTTAAAGACGAGTCAGTAGTGGATAAATTTCCAAATAATTTATATAAATATATTTACAATTGAGATTTGTAATAAAAGAGTAATTTAGTGGATATATATGCATGAATGTACCCCTTATTTATTTTACTCAAGTCGCTTTCATAAGTGGCAAGAATCAGTTTGAGTGTGCCCATTATGTGTTATCTGTTTTAATTTAATAGTGGTATATTATATCCATTGCAAAAAAATATTATATCCATTGCAAGTTGATAGGACCAGTTTTGAGTTGCAAATTGCAATTCAGTTACTTTCAATTTTGAAGTATAAAAGGTAACAAATTTATATTAAAATCAGCTAAGTCTAAAAGAATACAAAAATAATTGGTTTACAAATATGTTTCTCTTCTCTTGTATTGATATATGATCATGGAATTGCATTTTTAAATTTTTAAAAATAAATATTAATATTATGATAAATTTCAAAAACATTTTTTTTGAGTTAACTGATATGTAAAAAATCATTAAGATTTTTTTTTTTTTTTTTTGTAAAAAGATATATGTAATTTCAAAAATGTTGTAACATGTTTTTGATGTTTACCCTAATAACAATAAAGAAAAGTCCTAAATATGTTGGTAGAGTTTCCAAATCTTGCTTCGTATTGTATACAATATAACAATTTGGAATAAGACAACATTTCCTTTGTCACATAAATAATACCACATAGTCAAACTTTTTCTTTAAGAATTAATAAAGTTAAATTCAAATGATTAATTATTGGTTTCTCCGGTAAATGTCCTTGATTTAACGAAAATTAACTCAAATAATTAAAAAACGACTAGTACTCGCCCTAGCGGAATTTTGCAAGATATCATTTGATTTATTTTGGATATAGACATAATAAGATTTTTGGTTAAATTTTACATCATCTAGAGTAGCGATGGAGACGGTACCCCCAAAGTGGAATTGGATTAGTTTCAAATTGCTACAACACAAATTTTTTCGGCCATGAGTATAATTATACTTAGGGGAGTTCATCGGTTGGTTCAGTTTCGGTTGAACAACCGAACTAAACTGATTTCAAAAAAAACCATATACCTTTAAAAATTGTAACCGAAATTGAACCGAATTAAATAATTTTTTCGGTTGATTTGATTCATTTAATGAACTATTACATGTTTTTATTTTTCATTTTTATTTTAAAATATAATTGTGTTATTGAATAATACATTTATTACAAACATACATTGATATTTCATACCTTAAAGTTCTAGTAAATTGTAATGAAATTACTATAACATAAAATTGAAATAAATTAAATAAATAATATACTAATAATTCATAAACTACACATTATGTTACCGAGAGATGGAATATAATTAATAAAATAAAAATTCAAATTAATAGGAAACTATGTAATAAATAATAGTCTTAAAAACCACAATAAATAGTGATAATATCATTAGTTTATATTATGAAAATAATGTTTTTAAAATAAATTATTTAAAGTTAAAAGAATTGTTACATGCATTTAATTTTTTAATAGATATTATTATTAATCTGTTGGTTAAGTTATTTTTGATTAAAGCAAACTGGTTTAATAAACCGAAAATCTATGAAATGTACAATCGATATCAAACCGTTTAGATTGAAAATCTAACTAAAAAAATTGTGTTTCGTTATTTCGATCGATTATTCTGGTAATATTCAGTTTTTGAACACCCCTAATTATACCTTAATTCATATGAAAATTTAGGAATTTATTTTCCGGGCAGTTTAGGGGTAGGGCTGGAACACAACTCTCCACTAACTTCTCCCTCCGCCTGTAGAGTTCACATGATCCGATTTGTTTAGGTGTTGTGTACATGTCTTTTTCCACGAACGATATTTAGTCTGAAATAGAAAATGTAAGGATCCGTAATAATTCAAATCAAAACAAAACATTTTGTAAAAAATATATTATAAATAAATTTATCAAAATTAAATTTTAGACCTCAGTTAGATCAGTGTTTTCATGGTATGGTATAGTTTCAGTTAAATTATTTTATTTTCTTGTACAATCATTTTCATGGTATGGTTCTTTCATTAAGTTTTTCATGTTTTCAAGAACCAAGAAAATAGTGGATTTGGTGGTATCAAAGTAAAATTTTACATAAATAAACACGATATTTATCCAAACAAAATTGTTTTAAAAATTTATACCTTACTATATCAAGGTAAACTTAAAAAATATATCTTGTGATTTCACTCATTTTCAAAAACATGTCTTATAAAATTTTTTATTTAAAAAGCATGCCCATAATTTAATTGTTAGCAAAAGAAAAAATGTTTTTTCATTAAAAATAATAATGTTAGTGGAGGTTCTTTCAATCAATTTAACAATCATATAATTTAACCATATATTATTTAAAAATTATTCATCAAAATTTAATTAATTTTTAAAATTTTTTCATTTATTATGATTTTCTTGAAGTTTTCATTACATTTAAATTAAAAAAAATATTTGTGATTCTAAACAAATATAAATTTTATTATTAAAGTGTAATGTATTTTTATTAACTAAGTTTAAAAAATTCATTTCAAAAAATTGATAAGATTACCTTTTTTATGACGTAATTAAAAATTGAAAATATTTTTTTACTAACCATTACAAATCACATGACATATTTTTGAAAAAAAAAATTCACAAAACATATTTTTAAAATTTACCCTATACTATAATTATCTTTTGTGTGCTTTCATCCTTGCTTTTACATATTCAGCAATATACACTTTTACAGGGTAAAATGTCAGGTTTTTCGCATAATGATGGTACTTACCTTTTCCGTATGTCCAAAATCGAAAAATGTCACCTTGAATGTTGAATTGGATTCATCTCACAATTTGTCAGAATATGAATGTAGATCCACAACTTCTACAGCGACGAAGATCGATAACGATCGATTTGCGCATGATAATGAATGAAGTCAATTATTTATTAAAATGAATTGACACCCTCACTGCCAATATACACGACCAGTGTATTTATAAATGAAAAAAATTAAATTAATTGTAAATAAATTCTTAAATTCTTGATTATTTACAATTAAATCTTTAAAATTCTATAATTTTTAATTTAGTCCAAATAATCAAATTGTATCGGAACCTTTAATTCAATTGACCCATTCACAGGCGGACCGAGTATTTCCAAAACATAATGTTTATTTAAAGATAATATCATACTTTATCTTCTTATTATTTATCGTGTACGGTCCAAATTAGCATTCTAATATAAAATAAAAGGCATCGACTATTCAAAATTAGTATTAATTAACAACTGATGTATAAAGAAAAAAGTTAATTGTACTGTGAAATTGACATTTCTTATAAAGACAACTAAATTAGATAATAAATGTGTATTAAAAAAAGGGTCTACCATTACATGACTAGGCTACACATGAAAATGAACTTTCACCAGTTTTATTGGTCAATTTATGACACTCGCGCTTATAAAATTTTTATCAATGGACGGTTAACAAACATATATAACTCATTAAATTGGACTTATTTTTTGGCAAATGCTTAGCTAAATATTTTAATTTAATCCTAGATTTCTTCTTTTGTTTTTTTGTCCACTTTATTCATGGTGGTCCATAGTCCTTTTTTTTTCTTTTTCTAATTAATTGTTTGTTTTCCAAATAATTAAATCGTTTCTTCCCCAATGGCTTTGTACTTTTGTAGAATCATATATAAATAATGCTCACATATGAAACTTTTTAATGAAAATAGATTTGTCATTGGTAAATGGTAAATACTTGTGAGCCATACAATAAACATGCTCTAGGTACTTTCTTTTTCCAATTTCCTTTCTAAGTATTGAAGGAATTCGTAAGAATTCAAGTCGTAGTTTTTCTTCCTTCTAATTCTTTACCGTGTGAGATAGCTTTTTTTTTTTTGTTTGTTTTATATTTGTTTCGAGTCTGATGCACATCCCATCCCACTCATTAAAAAAATTTGTAATCTGTAAATCATTTGATTATTCAAAGCCAGAGTATAGTTATTGTTTTCATGTTTCTGCTTGCAACATTAAAAATTTAAAGTTTTGAACAGGTCCTTAAAAGAATTTTATTAAATTGTTATACGATGTCTGGTATTTTTTCGAATGGTATAAATAAAATAAAGAATTATATCTTTGTTCCCGATTTTCATTTTTCAGATATGGATGTGCCAATCAAATTGACAAGTTCGCTTTATAGAATCTTCTTTTCCAACCTTTAACCAAATAACAAATATAATTAATAGAATATGTATATAAATATATAACATAAGTAATAAAAACAAGTTAAAGAAATTTGAACACCAATCAATAAGTTGAGTCGTGTTAGGCACTATCCTTATAGGATACTTGGTAGTTCCTTCTAAGATTAAACAACTTCTTCACTCTCGATTTGAAAATGGTAACAGAAACAAAGATGTAATATATATCCATAAAAACAACAAGAAAAGATAAGTGGGGAATAAAATATTTTTCTCTTGTTTTCTCAAAATAAAACTAACATGTATATTATATACATGAAAACTAGCAAGTGTATGATATACACGTTGTTTTATATTAAACTCGGACATAGGCGGCACTATAAGCAAGGCCATTGCTTAGGGCCTCCCAAAAAATTAAGACCCCTTATATTTATATATGTATTAATTTTATTATCATTTCTAGTTATGTTATAATTTCTTCTTTTATTTATTGTAGTGATATGGTTAAAATAAATGAATATTAATGTTAGCTATTTAACTTAAGGTAAGGAAAATTTATTTAAAGTACTGTAGTTTAGGTCTTAAATATTTGAAAACAATTTTATTTATTACATAACATCAATTATAAAAATTTGTATTTTAATATATATATTTTTTTCTAAGTACCATTTATGAAATTAATCATGCTTTGGCCCCACAATCAATAAGACCGGCCTGAACTCAGAAACAAAGGCCATATACAGTGAAGATTGTGACCATACAATCTCATTAAAATACTTGAATAATTAGCCGAATAGTAAAGATAAAAAACGTAATATCAATTACTAGATTGATACCCACAAACGGCTAATCATTAACACACCACTTGATAACTTTCAAGTTAGCTAATAAAAAGGCTTTAAATGTAGTTTTCTTCTTCAAACGTATCTTATAAAACGTATAATATGAGTAATTAGAATATAAATATAAAACATTAATTTTAATAAATAAAAATATTTATGTAACAAAATTACATAATTACTTGATCAAAATATCAAAATGTATTCTTTTGAAATAACAAATGATATTTTCTAACAATCCCCCACTTATTTAAAAAAAAATTTGATAAAACATATTTTCTGGATATTTCATATTTGACATATAATGCATGACATTGGTTTCTTTTGGACTATGAACCAATACTTGATAAATAAAATTTAATACACGAAATATTTGGTGAAACATAAAGTTTATATGAACCAAATAAGTGTTATTGTGGAATAGGGATTTTACTACACCGGATTATATCAAGGTGCTCCCTCTGACAACGTTGTTTTGCACAAATAGGCCATGCGCCTGTCTGGTCTTTCATAAGTGTTCTAGTAAATATTTCCAATATCTCATAGAGACAGCCCCACTTCACACTCACATAGGTGATTTCATAAAGTGTATATTGCACTTTATACACCATTCATAAGAGATTTGAAATTCATTAAGAGTTCTTTTAACTCAAAATATGCAACATAACACTTTCACACATCTAGGATTGAGATAAATTTAATTGTGCTAGCAGAACTAACAAAGACTTGTTATTACCCATATGAACTTACTTCATGGAATCTCCAATCACATAAGTTGGGTTCCCATCTATGTTAATTTCAAGTTGGCTTAAGTCTCATCTTTTTTTACGTTTTTGAAATAAATAAATTATTTTTCAAAATTTATTTCTCATACTCAGTCAGATGATTTGATCAGAATAATTCTCGACTCATATAGTTGATAGGCATCATTTCATCTCTAAGTTGTTACTTCACAACAACTATATCTCAAATGTATACGTATACGTTTTCCATTAAAGGTCTTATTTCTCGAAATATATGTTGTCGTTTGACAATCACAATATATACAATCACAATATATATACATTAAATGTGTTGATTTTTATTCTAAAATAACACATACTAAGGTTACATATATTATTCTAACCACTTAATCTCATTATATTCCAACACTCAAGCAAATAACTATGATTATAGTTGCTTACTTGGTTTCCATATTATTGATTTAATCACCAAAGTGATAACATAACTACTAATGAATTTCTTCTCATAAGAATAAAAAATTCAATCAACATCACTGTACCATTCTAAAACAGTAGGAAATTCATTACATAAAATATCATAATTCATGATATTTCTCAAAATATTTTTTAAACCTCAAAATGTCTTAAAAACAATAAACTCTATTATAGTTTGTATAGTTGACATTCATATTATTCCACCATCAAAAGTGAAATAATCATTAATAAAATTTGTCTCATCTTAATCAAAGATTATTATCATCATACCCTTTTAGCACAACAGATTTCCATAATATAACTGTCATTTAGCTCATGGTATCTCTCGAATATTTTTTTTATAAACCTTGTTATGGCTTCTCATTTACTCCCTCTGGTTCCTAATATTTGTCATTTTAGATTTTTCATCAAAACCAATAAAACATTTAATGCATTATAAAAATGACTAATTTATCCTTTTACTTTATAATAAAATTCCCTCTCTTCTTAATTACCAACTTATAAATTAATTTACAGTTAATTTCTTTCATAATTAATGCAAGGGTAAATAAGGAAAATCTTGTTAAAAAGTGCATTTATATTTTAAAATGACAAGTATTAGGAACCAAAGTAAAAAGTCTAAAACATCAAATATTAGGAATCGGAGGGAGTACCATTTTTCTCTTTAATGGAATTTTGTAATAATAAGGGATACCAAACTTCTAAAAGAAGTTTCTCAACACAATATAATTTCATTCATTCTTATAATTCTCGTACCAAAAGAAATTACATTTTCTTTGCTCACTTAATGTTGTGGAAAACTCAATTGAAAACTTTTTATATAGAAAAACTCAATTTATTTTCTACATCTTAGTAAAAGAAGTTGAAATAAACTCTCTATTTAAAAATGTGCAAATAACATCTTTTTATTGAGAAATAAAAGAGTTATTAAAAACCTTTATATTTTTCTCAACTTCAAAAAATTTCACAACCTTTTACATTCTCTTCAAAGAGAAATCAAATAATGTAAATCATATTTGTAACAACAAAATTTATTACGTAAAATTTTATAGCACAAAGCATGAAAATAAAACCTTATAAAAATAAAGATTTTAAAATTATGAACATAAAATTGAGAAATATTCTTTTCCTCTAAAGAATATATATTTTTTTTAATACACCCAGACTTTTCAAATATTTGAAACAAATCCATGTTTTCAAAAATTTTGTATTAGAAGGAAAAACCCTCTTCAAACTATGTGGTGGTTCTACAAAAACTAGAAAATTTCATTTTCCTCAAAAACCAAAAAGAAAATTTCTTATAAAATACTCACAAGAGATTTTATCTCATTTGAATAAAATATTCCGTTAACATCATTGTATCTTTTTAATACAATGGATATCCACAAAATAATACCATAACACATGGTAACTCTCAAGTATTTCACAATACTTAATATGGTTGCTCATTTTTCCTCTTTATTATAATCTTAAGGGATACACATACACTTCTTAAGAAGTTTCTTAATAAAGTGTTATGAGATACCATCATTCATCCTTATGACACTCTTTCTCAAAATCACATTAAGTACATGACATATATACAACATTATATATGTTTAACACAAACTATCAACACACAAATTAAAGTTTTTGAACCTTATTACAATTCCCACACATTTTTAAGTATCTCATTTTTTAAGATAACTTCTCCCACGTATTGTAGAATCTGTACTACTCTCACGTTAGCACCAGGATCACCAACCATCAATTGGAACCGTTATTCCTATTGTCATTGCCTCATAAGAAAATCTGTCACACAAATTATGAATTTTAGTATGACATGAACTACCAAGTATTTTTTAATATTGTTGGAAAATACAATGGCAAAAATAAATAAAGAATTATATCTTCGATCCCAGTTTTCATCTTTAAGATGTGAATGTGCCAACCAAATTGAGAAATTCGCTTTATGGAATTTTCTTTTCCAACCTTCAACCAAATAACACATATAATCAATATAATATGTATATAAATATATAATATAAGTAATAAAAACAAGTTAAAGAAATTTGAACACCAATAAGTTGAGTCGTGCTAGGCACTGTCTTTAAAGGATACTTGATAGTTCCTCTCAGGATTAAACAACTTCTTCACTCTCTATTTGAAAGCGGTAACAGGAACAGAGATGTAATATATATCCAGAAAGACAACAAGAAAAGAAAAGTGGGGAACAAAATATTTTTCTCTTGGTTTTTCTCAAAATAAAACCAACATGTATAAGATATACCATGAAAACTAGCTAAGTGTATAATATATACGTTGTTGGATATTAAACTCAGAAACAAAGGCCATATATAGTGAAGATTGTGACCATACAATCTCATTAAAATACTTGAATAATTAGCCGAATAGTAAAGAAAAAAAAACGTAAGATCAATTACTAGATTAATACCCACAAACTGCTAATCATTAACACACCACTTGATAACTTTCTAGTTAGCTAATAAAAAGGCTTTAAATGTAGTTTTCTTCTTCAAACATATCATATAAAACGTATAATATGAGTAATTAGAATATAAATATAAAATATTAATAATAAAAAAAATATTTATGTAACAAAATTACATAATTACTTGATCAACATATCAAAATGTATTCTTTTGAAATAATAAATGATATTTTTCTAACATATTTCACCATCAGGTATTTAAATTACTTATTTTATGAACACTGACATAACATGTTTCAAAAGGTGCTTCAAAAGGTGAAAGTTGTCACACAGATATAAAGAGTAACAATGCTCAAGCCAATAATAATTTAGAATATCCAACACACCCCCTCACGGCTAAGTCCATTCCGAGCGTAGAGCAATATCAACGGGTGGTCGAATATCATAACCAAACTTTGATACCATGTGAACAATGACATAATCATCTCAAAAAATACATAAAAAATGAGAGTCATCACACACATGAGCAACAATTATCAACAACATGGCAAATTCAATATATTTCTTAGACCTCCAAATCCTTCACTTTTTTCTTAAAGTTTTTCAAAATTTATATGTTTTTTCAAATATTGAAGTACAACGGATGGAAAAAAAATACCAAAAACCGATAATTATTACAAATATAAATTAAAATGTTTCAAAAATTAAAAAATGGACAATACACATGCAAGTACAAATTCCGTTTATACATTGGCAAAACTAGGTGAATATCTCACTTTCGCCACTACGCAGGCAGGAATTGTATCCACCCAAGCTTAGGCATTGAAGTAAAACCGCCGAGCTGCACTCCCTCTGATTTTTATTATTTGTCATTTTAAACTTTTTACTTTGGTTTCTAATACTTATCATTTTAAAATATCAATACATTTTTTAACAAGATTTTCCTAATTTAACCTTGTATTAATTAAGAAAAAGATTAAATATAAATTAATTTATAAATTGGTAATTAAGAAGAAAGAGAACTTTATTATAAAGTAAAAGAATTAAATAATTATTTTATAGTGTATTTAATATCTTATTTATATTGATGAAAAATCAAGAATACCAAATATTAATAACTAGAAGGAGTAATTAATAATAATAAAACAAAAATTTAACATATTGGTACCGATTTGAGAATTCAAAATTGAGGCAGAATTAACATATTTTAACTGAAAATTATGTAACAAAATTACGAAAGATAAAAACATCCTCCACCTTATCCTCATTCCTGTCCCCACCAACACCTTACTTGGGCCCACTGATCTTAAAATAGATATCCAAGTCAAGTAACTTAAGCAGTTAACCGTTGGATAATTTTCAGTTACATACATATTGCATAAATTCTGAATCAGACTCAATCCCGGCCATTGTTTCGGGCGACAAAACCACTTCTAGATCGATGCTACCACCGCCTTCTTTTCCGGGAAATGCGGAGATCTTGCCGTCAAACTTGTTTCCTCGGCCACTCCTAACGGCCAACGGCCTGCCCCACCCGAAATCGTTATCGTACATCGGGAATCTCGGCGAGCTTCCCATCGTCATTGATGCGCCGTCGAAGTTTCCCAGCGGGAAACATCGGGGATTCGCTTCCCAATCGTTTACAAAACGACGTACAGTGGTGTCGTCATGGGCCACCACATTTTTATTCAATTGCTCGGCACACCATCGCAGATCCCGAGATGTCACGTCACCCGCTGACGCATAAGTCGGTATACTTTGGATTGCATTCCCGAAATACAGCGGATCCATTTTCGGGTTTAACCGGGTCCTGCAATTTACCGCCATCCTAAACGTCGTCGTTTTAGATGGATTCAATTTTCTCGCCCTTGTAACCGCCTTCCACAGTAACGCACATAGAGATTGGAAAGATGAAATCTCCACCGCAACCACCGCCGGAGTCACGCCGTTCTTCTCCATTTCCTGCGGTTTTGTTTCTTTAGAGGCGGCGCTTTTGAACAATGTCTCGAGAATTGCGGTCATTAACTTCCCGTTATTAAGGTGAAGGTACGTATCGTTGCTTTGTTTCCCCATCATTTCAACGGCGGAATCATTGCCGGAGTTTTCAATCCATTTCTTATTATTAACTCTGGCTTTGAGTTTCAAAATTGATTCCCGGCTGAAACTGAAAATTCGCTCGCTCAACGGCTCGAATTCATTAAAAGTGACCTTAGGTCCACCGGCAGGGAGTGGCAGGACCGCCGGAGATATCAGAACGGAATTCCTCGTAAAATCAGGCTGGCGAGAGATTTTATTGACTCCCCTAGAAAGTTCAGCGAAAGTGTTAAAGAAGTTCCAGAAGGAAGTTCCGTCAGTAACGGAGTGATTACAAGAGCAACCAATGAAAATTCCATCAGCAAGCTCAGTCACCTGAACAGCGAGAATCGGCTTATAGTGGCCGCAGTAGCTAACTGTCCGATCAAAAGCGAAAAAGCTCTTGACACAATCAGGAACATGAAGAGGATAAATAACATCACGAATAGAGAGATTCGTAGCAGAAGCATGGAAGAAATCAACACCAGCGTCGTTACAGGTAATATAAATGTAACCATCGGAATCAGTCCTCAATCGGCCGGCAAGAGGAGGAAACTGAGAGAGAGTCTCGGAAAGAGCGCGTTTAAGAATGGAAAGAAGAGAATCAATGGAGATAGGAGGACGGGAAAAGAGACCTCCCTTCTGAATGTAGTGACAAGAAAGCATGGGAAGATCAGAAACAGAAAGCTTGAGATCATCCATGGCCGATTTTCGGTGAGGAAATACAGTGAATTTAGAGATCAAATTCATAGAATCAGGAGCAGAAGGCATTTTTAATTTTGCTGTGTTGTTTGGCTGCTTAAGCCCTCACACCTCTCAGCTATTATTTGTTTGTTAGCTTTGAGAGTTAGGGAACAAGGGAGGGGTGAAATGGGTATATATAGGGGTCAGTTGTGAGGATTTGGGTTCATTGAACTTGTGGCTTTGTGGGGCCAATATGAATTTATATTATGAAATATCTATTTTTTTAATAAAGATCATCAATTTTTGGGTAATTATTTTAAGTTTTTTCATTTTTACATTTGTTCCGATGATGTTTATTTTAAGCCAAATGTATCCGCACCTTTTGAATTGAATTTGGTAACCTTTTGCTCGATGGTAGATTAAACTTTTAAAAGTTATATTTAATTTTATAAACTTGATAAAACTCTATCAATTTTCACATCAACATTATACATCAATTTTTGGGTGGAGCAAAAAATATCAGAATACTGTGTTTTGAAAAGTCAAATCAATTTTAGTTTAACACGTGTTATTGAAAGGAGAAATTAATTTACTTTTACGATGGAATTAAGTTAAAATTTTTGATTCAAAGTAATATCTAGTAAAAAAAAGTTGCAAGGTTTTAGCAAAATTTTGATGCATGGGTCTTTATTGTATTATTTTTTTCATGAAGCATCACCAACTCGTTAAACTCAACTTAAATAGTTTAAAGATTCGTTATCTTCAACTTGTATAAAAACATAATTTTACCTCTTTAATATCATATATAATTTGGTTTGACTATAAAATTATGTATTCTTTTAATTTTTTATTTTTCCCGGAAACTATTGTATTTTTTATAAATTAGAAGGGATCGGACATTTTCAAAAGATAAGTAAACAATAAATGATTCGAATTGAGTTTACGAATGGAAAGGGATTATCTAAATTTTAAACTTTGATACATTTAAAAATTGCAGTCATTCTTGATAATCTATCCAATTTTAATTGTTAAGATTTAATTTCACCGTGAATCTCATAGAAAACTAAAATTGAATATCAACTATTAAAACTAGATAAATGATTAAAATTGATTAAATTTATAAATGCATGACACTCAAATTTAGAGAATCCTTAACAACCTGTCTTGGAATTGTGTAGTTGCGAACCACGTGTACATGTTACCTTTCCGTATGTATATCTGAGTAACACATACCCCTGTTCTACTACATTTGTGCGTAGTTATTATTTTTTATACAATAAGTTATTGAGTTTCTTAATTTGAAATATGTTATGTCCTTTTCACACCTCTTACAACCATATTATTTCCTTTTTTGTAATACTTATCTCACAAATTTTTCACATTTTTTAATTAAAGTAGTAGTAATTAATAAAAGTATGCAAGTAATAATTTATTTCTAATGATTTATTTTTAATGATTTATTTTTTCAACCTAAACAGTGCATTTATTACCTCTCTTTTTTAATGATTCTTTTTTAGATTTTTGAATTTTTTTTTAAATAAGTGTTGTTTTAGGATTCCAATGCACATTTTGTCCATTTTACTCTTATTTAATGCATATTGAAAATGATAAAAAGAATAAAGTATTCAATTAACTTTCAAATGAACAAAAGTCACGTAGGTATTAAAAAATTTTATTATCTTAATTGATGTGATATTGGTATTGAAAAACAACCTTAAAGTGATAATTATTTAAAAATGTAGGGAGTGTTATTATGAAATAAATAAGGGTACACATGAAAGACGGAATGAAAAGAATCATGAAATTTTAAAATGAATTATTGTTTGTAATTTTCTTATTTTGGTTAAATGGACTACTAAAAAACGGAGGGAGTAATATTTTTTATATACACGATAAAGCTTGTTATAACAACAATGATCTAATTCGTTTTAGGAAAATGATTCTCTAAATTTCAATTTTAATACATTTGCAAATTTCAATCAATCTTAATCATTCATCCAACTTTAATGATTGAGATTAAAATTTAAATAAACCATTAAAATTAAATAAATAATTGATATCTTTCTATTTAATAGTTCACAATCCAATAAGTTGTTTTTATTTTTTTATTAAGAGAAGATGTGTAAAGAATCAAAATGAAATACGAAGGATTGATCAAACATTAAATTAGTTGAGAAAAATAACAAAATTGGATTTTTAGAATCTGATGTGATTTTGTATCTTGAAGAGATATAGTTGGAGGTAGAGAGCATCTTGAGAGATTTGGATTAAAATCTGAGTATGAATGAAGCATTGAAATGCCCAAATCTACGAGATATGTCACGCAGATTCCAATTACTAAGATTGAATTATATAAATGTCACAGATTTGGTGTCTAAGTACGTGGCATTCATGCAGAGAGGGGGTTAAATTGCTTGGGAAAATGCATTCTTGACAGAGTTATCAACAATGGCAGTTTGTTACTTTCAGTTATTCTACATTTTTGTATCTTTAAATTATTATTTCCAACATTCAAAACCAAATTCATATGTGCACTGGTTCAAACTTTTCAGAGGAAACGTATTTCATTTTAGTTCTTATCTCTTTAGTTTACATGTATTATTTTATTCATCCAATTGCACTCCTACTCCTACTAATAAATTCACCATTTGCAGCTCGTCAATTTATGTTTTTTTTTTCCTTTTTCCTTTTTTGAAATTTGGAAGGATAAGAGTTGATCTCAAAAGCTGCCACATGCATGCATTTTATGTCATTTCCATGACCAGACATGAGCACGGGCAATGGTTATATTGATTCAACTTAATATTTATAATTCGATTTACAATAAAATTGAATCCGATTAAATTGCATATCATGTTAATTAATAGATTTTATTTTCTAAACTTCAAAATCAAACAATCAAGATAATTTCATAAAACCAGATGCTACTCTTAAATTACAAAAAGTTCATATACGTTTTTAATTTGATAATTTTGAACCAGTTAGTTCTCTCAACGTCACGTGTCGGAATCTGGTTGATTTAACTTATTAAAGATGTTATTTTTTTTATATTTCTCTCCCTAATCAGAAGTTGACACGTGATATTGAGAGAGCAAACTGATGCATTTTTACAAAGTTAAGGGGGTAAACTAGTCATTTTGAAAGTGAAGGGTGACATCCGGTACTCTGAACCAATTTTAAGGAGTGTTTGTTATATTGATATCAATCCATTTTATTTCAAAAATTTCAGATTTTTTTCTTTTTATTTTCGATTTTGCCCACGTCAAAATGGAAGCATGATAATTTTTGAATCTGGGACAGGAAAGAAGGACTTTTGAAATGGGAACATCAAATTTAATTACCAAATTATTTTCATATCAGCTAGATTACTACTATGAGCCGTAAACTCATTTAATGACGAGTTGGTTTGGAAAGTTCAACGGACTTAATCTAAGGTGTGCTCATGATCGTACTTTACGGAATAGAAAATCTAGCAGATCATAAGTGATATGTTGTTATCAATGTGTGAGGCAAATTTTTTACAACAACAAACGACTGATGTTCAATTCCTAATCTGCAGCAGTTTACAATAGTAGCAATTAGTTGTTTTTCAACTCGATTTGCAGATGTATTGTCAATTTAGGAAACCTGAAAATTAATACGACTCTACTGCCCTTAGTCTTATTTGCGTTGATTTGAGAGGAGAAAAGCTGTAAAGTTCATATTAAGGTTGGTAAAAATAGTGAAAATAATTTTTAGACCGGAGCTTCAACTTAATTGTTTGCAAACCCGATTGTCTTGAAACAAAATCGAATCTAAAGTCACGATAATCAAAAAGAAAACGAAATAAGCAAATTTGTTTTAGCTCTACCTGACATGCCGATACCAATTGATTATTTTTATAAAAATATTAATATTTGTACTAATATATATGCTGTAAATACGTTTGTAAAATATTGTATTCATATGCTAAATTTTACCAAAATAATTGAAATGTTTAACCGTACAAAATTGTTATAAGGTTTATATGAAATAAATATTTTATTAAATATTAATTAATATTTTAGGCATGTGTGTCGTGATTATTTTGATTAGTTTATTTAAGCACATCCAATGAAGAGTGAACATGAATGAGTTCTGCGGATTGATAAGTTTACCCAGATCTTAATATTATAACTAAATAATTGAATGTGAACCTTAATTTCAAAATTATATATTATTTGAGTGATTAATGCGTGAAATTTATAAACTATGCAATATCATACTTACATGTTTCACAAAATGAGTAAATTTTACATTAATAACATTAAACCAATTCATAATTTAACTACAACTATTCATATACTATTTGCAGCGAGTAAATTGATTATTTAACTTCGCTTTGTTCTTAAGCATGTGTAGGAGAAAAATGTTACAGCTTTATAAGCAAATTGGTTATTATTTATAAGATACTGCTCAGCTCATATAGTAAGAATCTAGATATATTTTGTACAAGTATATATATGATTGCATTATACTAATAATCAACAATATAATTCTTGAAGATTTGCATGGTCAAATCATTTACTCTCTGTATGTTGGCTGTCATTCTTCTAATCCCTAGAAAGGTCGGCTTATTAGAATCTTAACTGTTTAATTAGCTAATCTTGAACTGTCTTGCTAACAACATTAATTAATTTCTACTTGGGATATTTATTCATAATTCTACAAAAATGATTATTAGTATCTTATGTCTGAGATTATATTATATGATTTTAGTGGTCGGTTTAAAAGAATCTCCTTACAACCGCCATTTCTGATTTGTCGGCTTTTGAGATTATATAATTCTAAATATTTTTTTTAACAAAACTTGTAAATTAATTTTTATGTACACATATTTATTTAGTTATATCACATTTAGTTTTGAGTTGCTATGTATGTGGCTAATTAGTTAATTGTTTGACTTGATTAGTCAATTGTTTCTTAAATATTATATGATTATGGGGGAACATTATTAATAAAAATTAAATTAGATTAAGGAGATTGTCTAAGTACTAGGACCCAATGGAAGTTACAGTATCTGTTAAAGGGAGACTTGGCATTTATCTGCCACGTGTAGACAGTTCAAGAACAACTATATGTTAATCAATTTTTATTAATTGGTTCTAAATTATATATAAAAAAAAGATTAATAATGTTAATGTAAGTCAGAAGGCATGACATGGTGTCTAATTAAGTACTAAGACCAGCTAAAGTGAATGTGTAATTGCAGTGAATTGAACCTTGGTTTATGACAGTTCAAGAACAGCCATATGCATCATTTATAAATCTCAATTGGACAATGAAACTAACAATTTATTGGGTGGATGTATGGGGTTTTAATTTTTTTGTGCATCCACATAAAATAAAACTATGGATCATTTAATTAGAAGGGATGAAAGGTGTTGAATTCATTTTATTCGGGTTAAATCTTTCTAAATGAATATACCTGACATCAGGTTAACCATATTTAGTAAAATTTCATTGCAAGGGAATGGTGAATTTATAAATATGTCGTCGTGGTGTCCATGTATATCATATAAAGAAAATCTTTTAAATTATAATTTCATAAAATGGTTTGTAAATTACAACAATGAATTTTTTTATTATCAATTAAATTTTAAATATAGTAGAGTTGCGGGTAAATTTAGAAAGTTATATGTATAGGCTCTGTTCTTTTCAACTTATTCAACAGCTCATTCAGTTCAATTCAGTTCAGTTTCAGTTAAGTTTCAGTTTCAGTTCAATTTCAATTAAGTTTCAGTTTCAGTTCAGTTTTAGTTTCAGTTCAGTACAGTTTCAGTTTATATATTATTGTAAATATTATTAAAGTAATTATATATATATATATATATATA
>CATIWQ010383682.1:0-13058 GCA_949673415.1 Euphorbia schlechtendalii
GTGCGATGGCGAGATGAGAGCGCAGATGCAGTGCGGCGACTAGAGGAGCATCGACGGCAATATGAGAAGTGGAATCAAGATGCAGCGCGATAATTTGGAACAACGACGTGACGGCGAGATGAGAAACGTAGTAGAGATGCAGCAAAGAAAAAAAGGAGGAGGCGGAGAAAAAGAGGAGGAGGCACAGGCAGAGAGGAGGATGTGGTGGAGATGGAAAAATAGTAGATGAAGATGAACCGGCGTTGTTGCTGCTCATTAAGCAGTAAAGAAGGAGAGAAAAATAGGAAAAAGGAATCACGTTAAAAGAAAAAGATTGAAAAAAGAATAGTATAAAAAGGAAAAGTCAAATTAATATGCATAAATTATTTCATCAGATTACCGTAAATCCATAAATTCCCCATTTATAAAAGCACGTTCCGTATTATTTTCCGCAAAGTTTCCCTCTCTTTCAATTCATTCATTTTCCCTCGCTTTCTCCAAACCGCCAAGTGAAGATTACAGCCATGAACCGGAACACTACTAGCAAGAAACGCTCACCGCCGACTTCTCAACCGCCAGCAGCCAAGCAGCAAGCCCTAACACCTGCTCTAGACGAAGAACTGTTCGATGAAGATGTTTACCTTGACGAAACCCTCATTGCCGAAGACGAGGATAACGTCCTTCTCCGGGATTTTGAGAAGCGGGAGGCACTTGCTTCCAGCCTCTTTAAATGGGCCCGCCCGGCTCTCTCCCAGTCATACATGTCCCAATCTCAGAGCATTAGTGCATTATTGACCTTGTTTATCCTTCTCTGAAATTTGATGATCTCTTTCGATATTTAGTATTTCAGCAATTGGAGATCGGTTACGTAATTGGAGAAAGTCATCGAGAACTGTTGCGTGATAGGTCAGGGCCTGCTGCGATTATCAGAATTTTTGGGGTCACAAGAGAATGTAAGGTTAACATTGACATATTCAGTTCGTTTTCGCAAGTTTTTTTAACTTGTTGCTGAATGACGAAGTGAGTTTCTGATTTTCTGTTAACTGCATGAAGGCGTACTTGAATTGCCCGTGGATATGTTTAGGTTGAATTGACGTGAACATACTGCTTCCTCGAATAGCTATTTTCTCACTTTTTTTTCTCAGCTAATGGGCCAACACAAATTCTTTATTGCACGATTCTCAATTGGTGCTTCAATACTTTACTAGAAAGCATCCTCAGTCAACTACATTCATATGTTGAGGAAATTGGTCTGACAAAACTTAGTTATTATTGATAAATATATGTAGATTTTTATTAGGAAACTGTCTGCTGCAATGTTCATGGGTTTGACCCTACTTTTACATCACTTGTCCTCCAGGAATGGGTACTGATGACCTATCCCGTTTCAACAAATTCTTGAGGTACCCTGCTTTGGCACTTGCTTAGCCTAGAAGTGTAGAGAGACTGATGATTTCTATAATTAACTTGACTCTCCTCTTTCTTGTGATGTTCAAGGGGAGAATGAGGGAGGCAAATAGGAGCAGTAAAGTTCCCAAGTTTGTCTGAGAAATTAAAATGGTACGCAAAAGGAGGATCATGTACTACCAGAAACAGTCTTTGCATCCTTTTCTTAAGATTGTAGTTGCATTGCGCACAATGGTAGCCAGCTGTTGTGGTAAAAACCTTGAATTTCCAATATGCAATATTTTCTTATTATCGAACTTACACGATAAATTTCTAGGATTATAGAAAGGATTTCACAACATGCTAATGATCATGTTTGACCGTTCCTAGTCATTTGCAGGTGTTCTTGACAAAGGCATACACATTGATGGCCTAGGTACCAAGAGCTTCATGACATATGAAAGCAATGTTCTCTTTTCTCTCCGCTTCATGATTGATTGCAACATTGTTGGTGGAAATTGGATTGAAATACCAGCTGGACAATAGAGAAAGACATTGAAGGGCTTATCTTACTGTCAGAGTGTCAGTTAGAGTTTGATTGCTTGTATCCTTGGCTTTTAATATGTGTTCTCTGGAGTATATATCAACTCTTGACCTGAATAAATGTCTGTTATAATATGTTTCCTCCTTAATTTCTGTTTCTAGGTATTCAAAATTAATCAGCCATGCCACTGAAGGGGAGTTCTCCAAGATGGCTACATTTTGAATATTGAGATTTGACATTGAGTGTGCTGGCCGTAAAGGTCATTTTCCTGAGCCTACCCATGATCCTGATATTCAGATTTACTTCAAATTTCAATTTTTTTCCTCTTGTTCTTATCAGGCAATCTAGTTAGCGAAGGATATTTTTTGTGACTGATTTTGTCTAGGTGGCCAATCCAGTAACTTTACAGGGAGAAGATCAACCATGTACTCATATTGTGATGACCCTTAATTCATGCTCTTCAATAATTGGTGTAGATGTAATGGCATTTGATACAGAGAGACGAGTCTTACTGGCTTGGAGGGTATAAAGTTTGCCTTTTCTTTTTTTAATATTGTAATTTTTAGTTCCCATCACTTTATAGGTTTAGTTCCATGCTTTTGGGGTCGTTTTTATATCAATTGCAAGTTTGGCCATCACTTATTTTTTGTTCCTTATGTGATGCTATGTGTTTCCTGTGATTATTACAGCATTCAGAATGTTGGATATGGAGGAAATTTTGTCAGGCTTGTGAGATAAGTAAAATGTTAGTCTTGTCAAATGGCTGTTATCTTCATGAACATAACATAATTTATTCGAGATATATATCATAGGCATAATCATAGGAATTAAATTCATTTTGTTTCCTTTTTGTGTGTTGTAATCTCTATATACTCAGCTTTCTACAAATAAAATACAAGAATTATTATAGCAGCAATTTTGTCTTTACATTCTAACGAAATTTAAACAACTTTCTAAAACATAGAAGCACGTTGTCTATGTGAACATAAGTCATTGGTCACACTCCTATCTCTTAAAACTTTTATTTTCTTTGGGATCATATTTTGCAAGTTAGCTACATATTCAGGACCTATCTCTATTTGGTCAATGTCAATATGATTTTTTTTCTTGTAGCTTGTGATATGCTAGTGACCAAAATTTTCTTCTTTCTCCAGATAATGCTTTGAAGTTTGAACTATCATCTATAGCTGTAGAGTTCAAATGGCTTCATCAGTGTAGTCAAAAGCGCGCCTCAGGCGCTAGGCGCACTGGGCGAAGAGGCTGGTGCCTTGTAGCTCTTTAGGCGGTGCATATGACAAAAGCGCACGCTTTTGAATGTTAAGCGCTAGGCGCAGAGCGCATATAAGGCGCCAAAGGCTCATCATGGCAGTTAAAAGTAGTTTTAGGGTTTTTTTTTCATTAAGTTATTGTCACCTCTTAGAACTCTACTCCCTTTTTCCTATTTAGTTTTAAATTAGAAAGCCACAAAATACTTTAATTTTCCTATTTAGTACAGAATACTTTAATTTTCCTATTTATTATAGAATACTAAACATCTATCAACTGTGTTTAGTACAGAATACTTTAGTTTTCCTATTTAGTACAGAATATCTGTTGCGTTTAAAACTCTGCTTCTGCTTTGCCATAAATAACCGATTACCAATTAATTATCAATCACCAATTTGCCTGCCATAACCAATTCACGGCTGCCTCAAGCCCTCAACTTGCTGATTTCGGCATGAGTTGTCTTGTCTTGCTGTTGCTGCATCTAAAGAGTCCACAGGTCAGTCACGGTTCAACTTCACCATTCTGTTTTTTTTATTAAGGTATGCTCTGGTTTCATAGTTTTGATTTAATTGTTTTCCCTTTTCCTTTTCCCTTGTGTTCTTTCCTAGTGCAGCAGACAGTAGTAGTTACTATTTAAATTATTATATCATGTGACATGTCTTGCGAAATCATGCGAATATTTCATTCCTGTTTCAGAGTTATTACGTTATTGTTATTATGCTAATATTTCAGCCCATATTTCCAGCAGTATTTGGTTTATTTGGTTTATTAAGTCATTATGTTATATTATTATTTTTACTAATTACACTACTTTAAAATACACATACACACTGCCTGTTTCAGTATCAGAGTTATTAACTTATTATGCGAATAATTCAGCCCATAGTTCCAGCAGTATATGGTTTATTAAGTAATTATGGTATTGTGCACATTTCAGTCCTGTATTCCAGCAGTATTTGGTCTATTATAATCAGTTTTAAGTTATAACCATAGTAGCCAAGGAGCTAAGCGCAACCAAGGCGACAAGGGTCCTGTTACCTAGTCGCGAGGTGAAAGTGCACAAAAAGCACAAACTAGGCGCACAAACTAAAAAAAATTAAATTAAAATTTTGTTCACTTAACTTAAAAAAAATTCAAAGTTCATAATGATAAAACTAATTCCTTTCAATTCAAAGTTCACTAATAAAACTAATTCCTATCAATCTATAAATTATCAATCATCGGAATCATCAAGATCAACATCTTCATCGGATTCACTCTCGAATTTGTCATCAACATATTCCTCCTCTTCTTGCACATGATCTTGTTCAGCTTCAACTTCAACATCATCATTAATGAAAATATGAGTTCTATTTCAATTTCGTGTTGCTTTTTGTTTTTATCCAACCTTTGTTCTTTCCGAATCAACAAGAACGCTTTTACCTTTAGATAGGCTCCTAGTTGGATAAGGATTCTCTTCAGCACTAGTTGCATCAGCAATCGCATCCCAAGTCAAACCATCATCAACATAAAAAACAAACTCATCTTCCATTTCACATGTTAACCATTCATTGCTATAATCTATATTCTTCAAAGAAATTGGATCACTTTCGTCTTCAAGTCGCCTCATCAATGTTCGGTTGTACTTAACAAAAACCAAATCATTTAAGCTTTGTTGATCTAGCCTGTTCCTTTTCTTTGAATGAATCTATAGCAATATAAATAATAAAAATTACAGATTCATCAAATGACATATTCATATCAAATTGAATTGAACGAATAAAATTTAAAACTGAGGTACCGGCATGTTAAAAATTACTCTAATTGCGCTACATGTTAAGTTAAGCACTTTCATTGCAAACTTTTGCAATTCACGAGTAGAATAACTATAAGCTCTCCACCATTCACCTATCACGTGTTAAATAAAAATTAAAATTATAAATCAATGAATCATGTAACTTTAAGTTAGACAAACTAGAATTATAATTTAGACAAATTGAGCAGAATTTAAAAAATCTAAGAACAATAAACTATTTATAGTAATTACCCGGTGATCTCTTTTTCCGTTGCCTTGTAACTAGGTCTTTCCTGAATGTTCCAGCATTTTGAAAATTGTCAATTGACTTGTAATTTTATCTTGCTCATCTTTATCAGGAACAAACTTTTTCACCATTTCATATAAACCATCAATAACCTCTTCGATCGTTGTAATTTCTAGATCATGGTGTTGATAATGAAAATGAGGATTCAAGAAATATCCAGCAGCATGTAAAGGCTTATGGAGCTGGTTATCCCACCTTTGATCAATGATTTTAAAGACTTGACTGTACATTGTGACATTTCCATCGAAAGACTTCACAATTGCTTCTTTAGCTCTATCCATCGCTTCATAAATAAGATCCATCGCTAGTTTTTCACCATAAACCAATCTATAAGAACATGGACTAACAGACCAAAAATGTATAAAGTGTAATTAACTTTGCTCCAAAATAAAGATGACATTATAATGACAACAACATTCTTTGAAGCTTGTTTTGTTGCCTATTTACTTAAATTCCATTCCTCTGAAGTAGACATTCTTTTCAATTGTTTTCTCAATTTGTAATTCCGTACAAGTGTGAGATAAAGTATGGCAAACCTCATGATTCCCAACCTTACAAGCTCAATTTTTCCAGTGAAATTTCTTAACAAACTAACTACGTCTGATCGTACATAAATATAGCTATTCACATGTATGGCTTTCTTGATTGTTCTACTCACATCAGGAATCTTTCCGCCAATGTTTTCTAAGATCAAGTCCACACAATGAGCAGCACATGGAGTCCAATATAAGTTATCTCTTTTAGCTTCCAACAATTTATTACACAAATGAAAAATTCTAGTTCCATATATATGTATACAACTAGATAATTTAGTGAACTGAATTGTAAATGTAATGAAATATTCAATTTTTACCTGCAAGGACATTATTGCTAGCATTATCGGTAACAATTAGGATCACATTCGCTTCCCCAATTTCTTCCATGAAGGAATCCAATAGCTCAAACATCCTCTCTCCAGTTTTTGCATATTTGGAAGCATCAACTGATTTTATAAAACAATTTTCTTTGGTGAATTGATCAAAAAATTATCACTGCAAGCACAATTAGAATAATATCAAGACTTAAATAACAACAGTTGTTGAAATATTATAAATAAGACTGACAAGAGGCAAATAACATTGATTAATTTTTTGATCAATTCACCAAAGGGAACTGTTTTTATAAAATCAGTTGATGCTTCCAAATATGTAAAAACTGGAGTAAAGATGTTTGAGTTGTTGGATTCCTTCATTGAAGAAATTGGGAAAGTGAATGTGATCTAAATTGTTACCGATAATGTTAGCAATAATATCCTTGTAGGTAAAAATAGAATATTTCATTACGTTTACAATTCAGTTTGCTAAATTATCTAGCTGTATAAATGTACATGGAACTAAGAAATTTTTCATTTGTGTAGAAAAATATTTGAAAGCTAAAAGGGAGAACTTATATTGGATTCCATGTGCTGCTTATTGTGTGGACTTGATCTTAGAAGATATTGGTGGAAAAATTCTTGATGTGAGCATAACAATCAAAAAAACCATAAGTGTGAATAGTTATATTTATGTACGATCAGGCTTTGTTATAAAGTTTCACTAGAAAAATTGAGCTTGTAAGGCCGGGAATCACAAGGTTTGCCACAACTTATCTCACACTTGTACGAATTTATAAATTGAGGAAACAGTTGAAAATAATTTTTACTTCAGAGGAATGGACTTCAAGTAAATGGGCAGCAAAACAAGCTTTAAAGAATGTTGTTGCCATTATAATGTCATCTTTATATTGAAGCTAAGTTAATTACACTTTACAAATTTTTAGTCCGTTAGTCCATGTTCTTAAATTGGTTGATGGTGAAAAGAAACCGACGATGGATTTTACTTATGAAGCAATGGATAGGGCTAAAAAAAGTAATTGCTAAGTCTTTCGATGGGGATGTCACAAAGTGCAGTCGTCGTTGAATTCATTGATCAAAGATGGGATAACTAGCTCCATTGGTCTTTACATGCTGCTGGATATTTCTTGAATCCTCATTTTCATTATGAACATCATGATCCAAAAATTACAACGATTGAAGAAGTTATGGATGGTTTATATGAAACGGTGAAAAAGCAAGTACCTGAGAAAGATGAGCAAGACAAAATTACAAGTCAATTGACAATCTTTCAAAATGCTGGAAGATCATTCGAAAAAAACCTGGTTGTAAGGCAACGGAAAAAGAGATCACCGGGTAATTTTTTAAATTTTGCTCAATTTGTCTAAATATTAATTCTAGTTTGTCTAACTTAAAGTTACATGATTCATTGATTTATTATTCTGGTTTTTATTTTACAAATGATAGGTGAATGGTGGAGAGCTTATGGCTATTCTACTCCTGAATTGCAAAATTTGCATTAAAAGTGCTTAACTTAATATGTAACGCAATTGGAGTATTTTTTAACATGTCATTACCTCAGTTTTAAATTTTATTCGTTCAATTTAATATGAATATGTTATTTGATGAATCTGTAATTTTTACTATGTATATTGTTGTAGATTCATTCAAAGAAAAGGAACGGGCTAGATCAACAACGCTTAAATGATTTGGTTTTTGTTAAGTACAACTGAACATTGATGAGATAACTCGAAGAGGAAAGTGATTCAATTTCTTTGAAGAATATATAGCAATGAATGGTTAACATGTGAAATGGAAGATGAGTTTGTTTTTTTATATTGATGATGATTTGACTTGGAATGTGGTTGTTGATGCAACTGATGCTGAAGAGAATCCTTATCCAACTAGGAGTTTATCTAAATTTAAAAGTGTTCTTGTTGATTTACAGAGAACAATGGTTGGAAAAAAAGAAAAACATCACGAACTCGAAGTAAAACTCATATTTTCATTAATGATGATGTGAAATTGAAGCTGAACAAGATCACGTGGAGGAGGAGGAATATGTTGATGATAAATATGAGAGTGAATCTGTTGAAGATGTTGATCTTGATGATTCCGATAATTGATAATTTATGTTTTAGATTGATAGAAATTATTTTTTCCATTATGAACTTTGAATTTTCTTTAAGTGAAAAAAATTTTAATTTTATTTTTTTTTAGTTCATGCGCCTAGTTTGTGAGCCTAGGCAACAGGATCGCCGTGGGTGCGCTTAGCGCCTTGACTACTATGGGCTTCATATGTCTGTTTGATTGGATATTAGTTGTCGGAGTCCATTTAATAGTTCTTAATGATATGTCAAAGCCTCTTAGGGTTCGTTTGGTTGGCGGAATAGGAGAAAAAGGAATGGAAAAAGATGGAGTGTTTGCCTAGAGTCCGTCATCGGGATGGAATAGCTATTCCATCCCGTTTCCATTCTGACGACGGGTAGGCAACCACTGCACCTTTTTGTATTTGTTTTTCAACTATTCCATGGAATAGCTATTCCGTCAACCAAACGAGCTCTTAGTCCTAGACAAGAGGTCTAGATTGATTCCTCCCAACCCCCATTTATTGACTAAATTTCAGCACTAGCTAGAGGTAGGGAGGAATTTTTTATTTGTATGCGCCTCAAGCCCCAAGGGACATTCAATTGAGGTGTGTTAGAGATACTTACATCCATTCTTGGAGCGTAACGATCATGCTTGATCTTATATTGTATTGGTTTCTTGAATCTTATTTCTTTTTGTCATAACTTACCCAACAATTGATATTAATTTTTTAATGTCATTTTCAATATGATCCCTTAAGTGATCCTGTCTTCATACATAAACATTCGGACCTAGAGTTTTTGCAATCTGGGTAGGCTGTATTGGAGAATGTGAGAACTAACAGTACAATAAAGTGAATGGAATAAATAGAGCCGCTTATGAGGTTGCACTGAAATTAGTCAAATTGGGAGTGGCATAATCCTTATGTTTAGGTAATTTTTTCTGTAATAGGGCTCTTCAGATAGCCTTTGTGTATACTGGTTAAATAGAGCCGCTTATGAGGTTGCACTGAAATTAGTGAAATTGGGAGTGGCATAATCCTTATGTTTAAATATAAGACTCTAGCGTAGTAGTAAATCCGTACCGTAAATGAATTTTAATGTTAGCTAAATATACTGTTGCCAATATTTTCTCTTTGAAATAATTATTATTAGCTTCGAGTAACAATTAAATTGTATTGTGAAAATCCTGTGTTACATAGATTGTTATTAATCTCATGTAGCAAAAGGATTTTAGAGCATCTTAATGTGCAAGAAGCCAAGAATATTTTTCATGCAGGATTTTATCCGTGAAGTGGACCCAGATATTATAATTGGATACAATATCTGCAAATTTGACCTGCCATATCTCATTGAGGTAGTTAGAAGTTTTCTCGTATTATACTTGGTTATTTTCTCAATGGATTGTATTCTGTTTTGTAGCATTTCCTGAGGCTGGTTTGATTCATATGTGAGGTTTTTGTATAAGTTATGATTTTCTATTTAGAAATGTTATAGTTTGTCTTATTGTCATATTTACTGTTGTTATTGGTTTCTAGAGAGCTGAAAAACTGGGAATAGCAGAATTTCCTATATTGGGTCACACCAGGAACAGCAGGGTTCGGATGAGAGATACAACCTTCTCATCAAGGTATTAATATCTTCCTTGTAATAGTTTATAGTTGTCATTGTATTAGTGGTGGTAAGGGCATTTCCTGTCTCTGCATTGCACTCTTTTGCTCATCCTATAGTTTTTTTTATCAGGATTGGTTGGTATAAGAGAATTTAGATAAATAAAGATGTGTTTAGCATTTGATGCCTTAAACATCTTGGTGCTTGATGCATAACAAATGATAGTATCCATATCAATTTGTCATCTCCTTTTAATGAGTTCTACATTTGACTTTTGTGCCCTGTTTATTGTTTTTATATAACAGAAAATTTTGTCCATTTTACTCCTTTTGGTGTTTCAGACAATATGGAACCAGGGAAAGTAAAGAAGTTACGTTGGATGGGCGAGTTCAATTTGATTTGCTCCATGTCTTGAGAAAATAGTATATTCTTTGCAATTTGCACGATACAAGCATTAGCCAAATGCATTCAAGCCCCCCTGAATTTGTCTACTTTCGCCGGATGACTCCCTTAACTTTTATTTTCTCCAACTACCTCCTTAAACTTGGCTAAAGTATACCAATTTGCTCTCTCAAGGCCACATGTTAGCTTTTGGTTGAATTAAGAGAAATGACATCTTTGTACAGTCAAACCAACCATAAGCTGACATGGGGCGTTTAGGGGGTTAATTGGTGCACTTTTGCCAAGTTCAAGAGGTTGATTGGAAGTTTTGAAAATTGAGAGCGACATCTACCTACTGTTGCCAAGTTCAGGGGGTCTGGATGCATTTGGCCTAAAAGTATTTGGTTTTATCTTTCATGAGAAAATATACATTTTATTAATACTCTTCTCTCCTTCCAGGCCATACAACGAGATTATAATCTAAGCTCTTACTCGTTAAATTCTGTTCAGCACACTTTCTTTCTGAGCAGGTGAGTTTGGATTTTGCTATGAGATTAGCTTGGTTGGCCTTTTTTTTTAGATCAATTTATAAATTGGTTATGCTTTATCGTACGTAGTCTTAATTGTTGGCATGCATCATCCAGAAATATTCTTCAAGTGCAATGTGAGCTTACTCCTTGAATGCTTGCTAATAAGAATTTTTATGAAGACTACAATAAAATGGGGAACGAACTATTTTCCATCTGATTAACTCTTTACTTCTTTATTTTCTTTAGTGATAATGTGTGTTTTGCTCTGATGTTCCTTACTGGCTCTTTTATTTGGTAGAAAGAGAATGTGCACCATTCAATAATATCTGATCTTCATAATGGAAATGCAGAGACTAGGAGGCGGCTTACTGTATATTGTTTGAAGGTGCATATTTAGCATGCCTATATTTTCTGCTCCTTTTTTCCATCACTTTCTTGGCTAGGTCTCCTCTCTCTAATATCTCTTACATCTTTCTGCTAGTTTTGCTGTGTTTTATACATCAAAACTTTTTGCATAAAATGTTTGCTTCTATAAAATGCATTAACTGAATGATTATATATTTAAACATCTTCCTGTACCTGGAGATTCACATCGACTTCTTCTGTCTACATATTAAGGTTATTAAACTTAAAAATGTATAACTGGGGGTTTTTGCTACTCCTGTACAATCATTCCTTGTTTCAAAATTGCTGGATGCTTATCTCCCTCAACGGCTTTTGGACAAGCTTATGTAAATCTACAGTTACGTGGAAATGGCTCGTGTTAATGGTGTGTCACATATGCCAGGAGGAATAAAGATGGACTGGAAAGAAATCAAAGCAGTTAATCGCAAATGGAAGAAGTTGTTAGTTCTGTTACAGTTGATTGTATAGCCAATAACTGTTGTATTGTAATTAGTTACAGCTGTCAATTAGCCTAGTTGGCAATTCTGTTACTAGTTGGTTACAGCTAGCTACTATAAAGACTAAAATGTAGAATGTAAACGAAATCAATGAAATACAAAATTCTTTTCTTCTCTCTTTTCTCTGATCTCTTCTTCTCTTCTCATTCTCTTTCTTTCTTCTCCGAATTCTCGATCTATTCTTGTTTCCATAGATCGCATTCTAACATATTAAGAAGCCAAATAAACTTAATAAAGGCAACACTTTTAAAATAAATATTTAAAACATCTGCATAATTGCGCTTACATTAAATATAAATGGAAATCTTCACTCTAATACGGATATGATCCGAAACAGAGATTTTATAAATCAATAATTTAACCTTTACTACTAGGTTAAAACATTTGAACTCACTTCGTGAAGTATTTTAAGTTCAACAATTTCAAACTTTTAAATATGGATAAACATTTAAGATAGACATTCTGAAAATATTTACTAACATTTTTTCATGATAAAAATTGTATTTTGCAGTAAGGATAGCTTAATACTCTCGCCTATTTAATAGCCATCCACGACTATATACTTACACAGGACTTGTTAATTTCACTTCAGACCCTATTTGGTAACTACAGAAACAGGTTTTTTTCTATTTAAAAAGAAAAAGGAAATAATGTAAGTGTTTGGTAAAATTTAAAACTCTTCTGTGATTCTTTTGTGATTTGAAGTTTATTTATTCATAATATCTATAAATAAAACTCTATATTCGTGATTTGAATTAATTTATCCTATATAGACCTGTTTGGCACAGCTGTTGGCAGTTGTAGTTTGCAGTTACAGTTAGCTGATTGCGGTCGTTGTTAGCCGTTCGCCGTTGTTGTTAACAATTCAATATCATATATTTATAATTTAGTATTTGGTAAAATTAAAAAGTGTTGTTGCGGGTGTTATGTAAAATTACCAATATGGACATTATTCAATTTTATTTAATCAGGCCAAAATAATTTTTAAACCATATTTAAAAGAAATATACTACATCTACCTGTACCCAAAATTCATTAAAACCCCACCAACAAGTTCATCTCATTCAATGGATAATTTCCATGCTTTGATCTTATTGTAACTCAAAAAGAGGGATGGAACAAGAAAAATTACCATGGATTTATCAGTTTGCATCTAGCACTTTCAAATTAATGTTAATAAGCCTAGGGGTAAATGAGGCATATTTGATATTTGTTCAAAGGCCTCGTAAACAAAAGCAACTGTTGCAGATTGGAACTCAAAAGCAGCAATATGTAGCTGTTTATGCCTACCACAGATTAAGCTGTTTGTTTACATTGATATCTGCTGCAGATTGCAGATAGATATGCAACAGCTGTACAAATTGTGTTTGGTTAAAATTTTAATTTAAAAACTGTTGCAGATAAAGACCTCATCTACAGCAGTTTCAAAAGCAGCAATTTG
>CATIWQ010383695.1:0-12328 GCA_949673415.1 Euphorbia schlechtendalii
AAATCTTTAATATTTAGTAACATTTATTGTAACCAAGTATAAAAATTTAATAGGATAAAATATAAAATCTTAAAATAATAATAAATTTAATGTATAAATATATAATAAATATATAAAATTATTCGTCGGGTCGGGCTCGGGCCGGGCTTGGGTATTTATATAAAAACCAAGCCCGGCCCATAAACCTTCGGGCTTTGACGGGCTCGGGCTCGGGCCGGGCTTTTTTAAAAATGCGTGTCCAAGCCCGGCCCGCGAACAGGTCTAATTATAATTTGTACATATAAAATTCATCATTTTGTTTCTACTTTCACAATAAAAACTAAAAAGAAAATTTGTATTTACGAACATTGAATTGTGTTTGGAAAAGATTTCATAAATCCGACCAGAACATAAAAATATAAAATATGTGCAAGCGTTGATATTTCTAATCTAAAACCGCCTCACCCATAACAAATGGGTACACATCACTTAAACTATAAACTAAGAGGCTAATGAATTGTATATCACAAGCCGAAATTTTTTTTTTGGCCAAGTTTTAAGATGATAGAGTTGAATTTAACCTGCCAATACTGTTAGGTTAAGTTGTCTTCGAATATTGCCTGTAATAATATTAATAATGTTTATGAGCATAATCTGATTTGATTATTAAACTGGGCATAATTAGGTATTAATTAAATTAACACTTCCGAACTTTCATGATCTCAGCTCGACCGCAAAATTCATACATGTTACTATTTCAAAAGGAAACCGAAAATTTCAGTATTATTTTGTCGCAGATATTCAGTGGAGCAGGAGCATTACTGGCATAGTTGCAGTGGTGGCGTAACCGTTCGAGCGTTACCATCAAACCAACTGCTCCCAATCACTCTGCTTATCATCCCAATTCGATCCTTCATCAGTTTCTCTCCAAGTTAGGGTTATCGGATTTTCCAATTCATGGATGCTTACGGCTTTCACGACGGAAACATTCAGAAGATTCTCGAGACTAGATACTTAGATGATCGCCATGTACGATTTTCTTACCATATTCGTTTGCGCTTGTATCTGTGACTGGTTGTGGTTGCGCTGTTTAGGTTTTCCTTTTGCTTACAATTATAATTTGCGGAATTATTAGTTTACTAGAAGATGATGTTTGAGGTGAAGGTTTGTTGCTTTGAACTAGCTCACCTGGCATTTCCAGGCGTGTAGTTTGAGAAATGAGAATTTTGTTCAGTGCTTATATATTTGATTGCATTAGTTTGTTCTTTAACGTATTTATGAGCAATATGAAAAGCTATATGAATTTGGTTGGGAGGTTTTTATCTTCATATATGATCATTTAGATATATCTTAAGTGGCTTCCCTGAGGTTTGTAATTCATGAAATTTTTGTATAAAGGATAATAGAATGGTATCAGGGAAGTATTTTCTGTAAAGGTATGTACTATATACTGCGATCATTTGACCAATGAATTCAAATGTTTGATGTTGGTGGCTTATCTATCTTTGACGAGTGAACTTGTTGACACCAGTGGATGTTCCATGACAAGAACAGGTTCACTATCCCTATGCTCGCAATTTCACAATAGTTTAGCTTCCAAGACAGGGGAGAGGCAGGGCAGCAATATCTTTTTTATTGTCTTTCTCAGTTCATGTTTGTTGCTGTTATGTTTATATTGAGCATGTTTTGGGTACATTTTAGGCATCAAGTGATTTATTATCTCAATATCTAGAGAACCAGAGATGCATTTTTTTGGGAATTTACCTTAAAGTAAGAAAATGTTTTAATTCTTGGTGTAGGGCATCAATCACAGTTTACAAATGCATTCTTCCTTGATAAGAAGACTCTCCCTCGAAAGGGAACTGGAGGTTGGTATTTATGATATTTACTGGTATTGGAATTGTGTAAATGTATGTCAGCATTCTATATCACCATTCTTCCGTTACTTCTTCTAGTTTTCACTCCTGAAGTGTCTTATCATATCTGAAATTATTTCGCAGCATTAGAATTGGTACCACCTCATGGTTCATGTCAATGTTTTTGATGTATACATGCTGCAAAGTAGTATTTGGGAAGAATGATTATTTTCAGTTTACATAACTGTTGATGAATTCGTTAAACACTCTTCTCCATGGACACTGCTTTCTGAATGTTGCATTTTTTTTATATATAACAGTTGATGTTTTCATCTGGATAGGAGATTCAAATGAAGATTTTATCTCTCCTCTTTCTAACAGGGGCATCAAGGCTGTGTCAATGCTATAGCTTGGAATTCTTCAGGTTCACTTTTGATTTCCGGATCAGATGATACTCGGGTAAGATACTAGTACATTTTTTAATTTAACATTTCTGGCTGTCTTCCAGTCACTAAATTGCAAATTCAAGTCACTCAAGTCCTCATGATTTAGAAAATAGGATAAAAGTTTTGGCAAGAAGAAGTGATAACTTTTTGGCTGTGGGTTTGATTATGATCGTGGCAGTTGTAGGTTATTGATCATTAATGGTATGTTAGGACTTAGGAGATGACCATCTTAATGACTACATTCATTTGGAATTTTTCACAAACAACCACATGTTGCTAATTGCTAATTTTTTTATGCTTTTCAGATGAATATATGGAGCTATAATGGTCGAAAGCTTTTGCATTCCATAGATACTGGGCATACTGCAAACATATTTTGTACAAAGTTTATACCTGAAACTTCTGATGAGCTTGTAGTGTCTGGAGCAGGAGACGCAGAAGTAATATTCTGATAAGTTTAATTTGATAAGTCGATACTACCTATATTAATTTTTTGGTGGATGTAGCTATTTCTTTTTCTCTGCTTTCCAGGTTCGGTTGTTTAATTTGTCTCGCTTAAGTGGAAGAGGAGTAGGCGAAAATGCCATTGCACCCACTGCATTATATCAGTGTCACACTAAAAGAGTTAAAAAGTTAGCTGTAAGATCTCCTTCTGTAGATGACCGAGAAATATATTTGCTTTGTTTCTTCTGCTTACCCCGTACTATATATCTGATCATCTTGATTTGCAGGTTGAGGTTGGGAACCCCAATTTGGTCTGGAGTGCAAGTGAAGATGGGACCTTGAGACAGCATGACTTTAGGGAGGGTGCATCTTGTCCACCAGTTGGATCTTCACCCCAAGAGTGCCGTAATATTCTTGTGAGTTTTCTTTTAGAAAAAGGATATTCTCCTCTCCAAGCTTCCGCTAAGAAGAGTTCATTTTCTTGGTATTTGAAACTTAGATAACGAGTATTTGAAGAAGGCCGTTGTTGTGCCATGTTGAATTCCTTATGTTACTATGCTGTATTAACTGCTTGCAAAAGAAAGCTTTTCAATCGGTGTTAATTATCAATGAATGTTTCTTGTTGTTGACTTGGCTTTTATAAGACCTCTGGTTTAATACTTTCATGCACAATTAGTTATGCAAGTGCCATGTTACCCCCATTCATGATTTTTAAGTTCCAGTTTCCATGATACAGGCTGGAGCTTTTAGACGAATGGGTTACTATATTATTGTGTGATATGACATAATTTTTTGTAGAGATCATTGATGTCAATCTTATAAAAATGTGCTGTGTGTTTTTTAGTCTTTGAAGATAGAGATTAGAGAATTATTTAGGAATTCATGTAGTTTGGTTAACTTGTATGCTAATTTGCTTTTATTGTTCACATCCCGTTCATTAATATTTTTGCTCTCCATTTGTTACATTGTTGGTTATTACATCAAATCCTGTGGCAGTTGGACTTGCGTTGTGGGGCGAAGAAGTCATTAGCGGATCCTCCTAAGCAGACACTTGCATTAAAATCTTGTGATATCAGTTCCAGTCGGCCTCATTTGCTTCTAGTTGGTGGGAGGTTTGCATCTATCATCACTTTATATAATTTATTGAGGCTTTCCTGTCATTATTTTGACTGATATCTTATTCTCAATACTTGCAGTGATGCTTTTGCTCGTTTATATGATAGAAGAATGTTGCCTCCTCTGACATCTTGTAGGAAAAGGATGTCTGCACCTTATTGTGTCAACTATTACTGTCCGATGCATCTTTCTGAACGTGTCAGTTGTTACCTTTACTATTTAGCTTCACTTGATTTTTTTCATCTTCTTCACTCATCAATATAATTGCTATTGAATATACCAGAATTCATAAGGATATTGAAGCCAAACAAATTAAATAAAAGAAGAAATGATATAATTTTTATTGTTAAAAATATTAGTGATCATCTATTTAAAACAATTTTTATGGTTTTTGTTGAGGCTTTTTTGTAATAAAATCCTTTCCTCTATTTTGTTTGATAATGCTAGATTATTAGTCAGATGTTACTCTCATTTCTTAAATGCTTTTGGGTAAATGTATTATACGAGACACTAAGCTTAGTTTGTGTTTCTTTCCAGGGACGTTCAAGCTTGCACCTGACTCATGTTGCATTCAGTCCAAGTGGAGATGAGGTTCTACTTAGTTACAGTGGGGAGCAGGTGTACCTTATGAATGTTTATCACGGTATGGATCTTCATCTTATGACACTTTTCCATCATGATGCTTTAATAAAAATTTACATCTTCTGTTTGTTTAGCTTGTCCAAGCTCTTAACTTGATATATTATAATCTTTATTCTGGATTCCCTTCCTAACATTTAAATAATGCATCTCTCCCACAGAATTATTTTTAATTGCCATCATATAGTCGGATTTGCAACTTAGAATTTATGATCTCACAATAGTAATACGAGCGGGTCCATACTTGTGAAGTTGTGATGTGAGTTTTTATTATTTTTTTCATGTTAATGTGCTTATGTAAATTTGGCAGAAAGTACCAATGGCAAGACCACTTTTCTCATTAGCATCAATAAATTATGCTTGCGTTATTTTCAGCCGTGTTTTGTTTGGCACACATACTATTGTTATTTTTCAATTGAACTCTCGTTACTTTTATCAGTATTCGGAATTTTTTTTATCTAAATAGTGTAATGTAACTCATGACTCACCTGTACTCTAATTAGACACTCAAAACTGAGAAGAGTTGTCTCGGAATGATAGTTCGAGATCTCAGTAGAACACAATTGAAATACCATACAGAATAAGCATTTAGAGCTTATCCAGGTTTAGGAATGTGTTTTGCTTTGACAATTTTTAGGTGTCAGTTTGGTTATATTAAAGGTTATTATTTTATAAATTTTCTTTGTATTGTGTAGCTGAGGGAAGTGCAACGGAGTATGTTCCAGCGGATGTTTCAAAATTAGTGACCTTCACTCCTACTCTTAATGGGCTTGTACTGGAACCACCAATATCTGATAAACCATTGCGCTGTCTCAAAAACAATTTGGCTTCTGCGGTATGCCTCTTATCCATTCATTGAAGCTTGGTAGATCTTTCATACTGATATTAAAAAAGCTTCTAGCTGATGTACGTTTTTAAAATGTGCTGGCAAATCTAATGTAGTTTTACAGCTTGAGAAGTGCAGGAAGCTGGTCCAAGTAGCTGAAAAATACTCAGAGGAGGGGGCAAATTACTTCAATGGCATTGAAGCATGCAATGAAGTTCTGAATGGGCATGTTCATGACATAAGTCCTGCAATGAGGCATGAATGTCTCTGCATTCGTGCAGCCTTGTTGCTGAAGGTTGTACAAAATCTTTGATGGAGAACTTTTTATTGCTTTTCATTTATATCTGTATCTCTTCTGATATAGTCAATGTCCTTTTTTGCCTTCATTTTCAGCGGAAGTGGAAAAATGACGTTCACATGGCCATCAGAGATTGCTATAATGCTCGTAGAATAGATAACTCTTCCTTTCGAGCCCTTTATTGTATGTCAGATGCTTTATCGCAGGTAAACCCATGTTACTAATCAAAATCTTTCTTCCGTGTTCAGTCTGATTCAAAAAGTGCATCTTAAATTGTTACTTAAAGAAACTTATCATTGAAGCACAATTCAGAAGTGTATTTGACATTACATTTTTCAGCAACATCACATTTCTGGTTTTTATACCATAATAGCTTTTAGACATGTGGTACTATGAAATTTCTCACTTGCATTTGATTTATGCTCGTATTGCATGCTTCTCTATGATGTTCCTTTCAGTAATTTTCTACTTTTTTTCCTCCATGCTTATGTGAAGATGGATGATATTTAATTTTTTCAGCATCTATGTGCAATGTGAAACACCATGGGGGGCTCTTATAAAATTGATTACTTTTAATTGAATATACGATAAAATCATATTCAAAGAACTCAATGTACACTTATCGAGTCAATTTGACTAATTGTTGGTTTCTTATAGTTGGGTAAACATAAAGAAGCTCTGGACTTCGCTCTTGCTGCTCAACGCGTGGCTCCTGCGAATAATGAAATTACACACTGGGTGGAGAATATTAGAAAGAACATTGCTGCAGGTAATTTCTTATGGTGCCATTTATTTTGGACCTTCTATTCTCATGCATTGCAAAATTGTTCTTGCTTTTTATTCAGAATTTTCGTGTTTCTCGTTCACTTTGTTGAGAATTTATGTATTAGATATTTGTATGTATGAAGATTTCCTTGTGCCATTGCAAAAAGATTTTTCTTTCTCATATTAGTAGAATGGCAATGGTTTCCTCCTAGGTAGCACAGAAACGGAAATGGAAACATTTCCGCCTACAAAGAAATGCCAAACATAACGTGAATTCAGATTTCCGAGAGAATAAGTAGTACAAGTTTCCTCTTTGCACACATCGTTGTAATCTCAAGCTTGGGTCTATTTTAATTGTATTTACTAGTAGGGTTGTTTGAAAAGTTAACTCTAGTTTTAGCATAGTTGTTAGAGGCACAAGGCGTCAGAGGGCTAGCCTTGCCTGAAGGCGCGTGCCTAAGGTTCATCAGGCGCAAAAAATTTACAAAAAATATTCTGCTTACAAAGTGAAGTTAGATGCAATAACATACCAAAAATTAATTTTGAGAATTGTTTGAAGTACATATACATGTAAAATTTACATATTGCATTAAGATTATCTAGCCTTGAAATAATCTAACCTTAAAAGGAATTGAATTAGGAATATTTATTCTTTATTTTTTTTATTAAAACTCGTAAAAATAGATGGAAAATACACTAAAGTAAGTTAAAACCATTAAAAAGAATTGTTGGAGGTGCATGTATATGTAAATTTTACATGTTGTACTAGGAATATCGAGACTTCAGTTAATTTAGCCTTAATAAGAATTGAATTAGGAATATCTAGCCTTACATTAATATTGAAACTCTTAAAAATGGATGTAAAAAACATATTTATGCAAAATTAAACCCCTTAAGAAAGAAGTATCCGTGAGGCGCACCCTTCAAGCGCACTTGAGGCGCGCCTTTTGGACACCACCTCGCCTGTCATATGCTGAGGCTCTAAGGGTGGCGCCCTTCGTGAGGCGTGCCTTTAACTACTATGAGTTTTAGTATGTTACCTTAATATATACATTATCTGTTGCTTCTTATGTTAATTTAGGAAGTTGATATATTTGATACGCAGAGAATAAAGTACATCTAATTACATGTTTAAATGATTAGCTGATGCTGAAAAGAATTCCAAGCCTAATGATGGTTTGCTAAGATCTGAGTCGAGAAGTGGAAGAGCATTATCGCTAAGCGACATTCTTTATCGTTCTGAGGCTAACAGTGATGCATCACAAGATGGTCCAAGGTCTGAAAGAGAAGATTCCGACTATGATGAGGAATTAGAGTTGGACTTTGAAACATCAGTATCAGGTGATGAAGGGCATGATATAGAACCCAATACACTACATGGAAGTCTAAATTTGAGGATTCATCGGAGAGGGGATTCAAGTAGGGAGACGAGTCATACAAATGGCTCTTGTGGGTCACCTTCATCATCACTTAACGATCGGACACATTACCCGGTTAGCATTTAAATCTTCATGAAACCTTGTGAATGCTGCATGTTCTTTGTCGAAATAGAATGCTCCTGTAATATCACTAGCTTTGCTCTGTGTGATTGGAACTGTTTCTGTTAGAAGAGACCCATTCCTTCTGTCTCAAGTCACAGTGGTCTTCTACTTTGTTAATCCTCCAGCAGAATTGCAAGTATTAATACCCTTAAATACTTATTCATTAGACAGGAATATGATTGAGATCAATATACTGAAGTTGTGAATGGAAAACCTGCTTGAACTATTAACTTTTTTCTTCCAGTGAAAATCGTTTTATTCTTTATTCAAATAGCCATCATCACGTGAGAATATATATTTCTGATTTGTATTTGTATTATTGCATAGTAGTGCTGGATCATCTAGCTTTTCAAATTAACTCATACCAATGTTTACATTGCAGTCAAATACAGCAATTGATATGAAGCAGAGATATGTTGGCCACTGTAATGTAGGAACTGATATAAAACAGGCCAGTTTCCTGGGCCAGAAAGGTATTTTTAGTGTGATCTAGTAACTCATCTGCATACCCAGGAGCATAAATATATATAACCACTAAATATGATGATTTTGAATTGTGATATTCTTGTTTATTTTGAGATTATAAAAAATATGGACTTGATGCATAATTGGCTCTTGCTTAAAGTTGGACCCTGGAATACTGTATCCAGGATAATAAAATAATTTTTGGTCACCTTTAAGGACATGCAAGGATGTTGGGGTGCACTTTATTTTTTGGCATCTGCTGTTAAATTGAATATTATAAAATTGACAATAATAGTTGTTTTGAAGTTGCCTATGTATCAACGTGGTGACTTAATTGGCATTTGAATTTGAGGTCCAATAGAATTTCATGACAAGTTCAAATGTAAAGTTATTTGTTTGGCTCATTATTTATTATTTTATGGTGGACAATTAGAAGAAAGCATTAATGCAGAAGCAGTTTATTGTTACCAGCATTGGTCGATTTAGCAACATTATCTACACACAATCTCTGAAATTTTACAGCCTGGAAAGTTAGGGCAAACTGACCTTGAACTATCTGATTCGAAATAGAAAGAGAGCTGCATGTTAAACATGCGCCGCTTCTTTTTTTTTTATTTGATGCAGTTTGACTCATCTTGAGTAAATAGTTAAAGGCGTCATTGTTCGCAAAATGCTAAGGGCTAGATTGGGATTGCTTTCTCGAAAAGCTCCATTTTCAAGCTTTTCCGGTATGTTGTACTAAAATGCTCTGGAAATCAATAGCAAACAGTTCCAAATCATATAGTATTAAAAGTCAAAATCTGTTGTCCAATGCCAAAATATGTTCTATTAAAAGTTAGTAAGTGGACCTTTTCGTGACAACAATCCCAAACAAACCCTAATTTAATAGTAATTGGCTGGATGATGCAACTCTAGGGGCGTTTACGTAAAGCGGCCCATTGTGGCTTTATGCAAACATTTTGATGAGTGACTTTATAATAGATCAACTTTCGTATCATTATTTTATAGGCGAGTACGTGGCAAGTGGAAGTGATGATGGTAGATGGTTTATTTGGGAAAAGACTACTGGTAGACTAATGAAAATGCTTCTTGGAGATGAAGCTGGTGAGGTTTCACCTGCTGATTATGTATGCTCCAATCCCGTTACTATATTTACTGATTTGATTAATTTACTTTTCCTTGTAGTTGTGAACTGTGTGCAGTGCCATCCATTTGATTCGGCTGTGGCAACGAGTGGGATTGATAACACAATAAAGGTAAGCCAATTGGAATGATATATGATGCACGGGTTGCTGCAAAATATTCTAAATTTGGTTGCGTGGCTCTAGATTTGGACGCCAACTGCTTCTGCCCCTTCGATTGTTGCTGGAGGAGCTGCAGGTCCAGGCGTTTCTGATGTGTTGGAAGTCATGGAAAGCAACCAGCGAAGATTAAGCCATAATCGTGAAGTTATCCTGTAAGATTCGATTCTCTTGTTCCTTGTCCATAGAAATATTCTTATATTGCCCTGTTCTGTTCTTTGTTCTCTCTCTCTTCTCTTCTCAACCTCTTTTTCCCCATTTAAGTTGACATGTGTAGCTGAGTAGTGCTTTTTGTGTGATTTGTGCTAGAAATCATTGATTATCTAATATCAAATTTGAGCCCTACCTCTTCTTGTTGCCTCACATAGGTTTTTTAACCTTGTTTTATGAGATGAAATTGTAGATTAATATCTTTCTTCCAAGGTAATGCTGTTGTCTTTTATCTATATCATAGCTAACTAATAACAAGTGTTATCTGCACATATTATGCTTTTTTTGTACATTTTCCTTGAAAGTCATCAACTAAACATTTACTGTTGCTCCAACTTTTCTAATTATTGCTAATTAAATTATTGGATAAATACATCAGCTGATGTTCATTTACCATTCATTTTTTCACAAGTATTTATAATGTTAGTTGCAGCCCTTTTGAACTTCTGGAACGTTTTCGGATGCATGAGTTTGCTGAAGGGAGTTTGCACCCTCTCGAGTGCTCTCAGACGTAATTGCGAGTTCTTTGCCTAATCATAAAGTTAAGTATCTTTTTCTTTCAAATGATGCTTTGAAAAAAAGTCGTGTTTCACTGTTGGTGATCTTGTGCAATTTGCTTGCCAAGTAATCAACAAATTAGCTGAAAGGTTAGGTAGGTATAACTTCAACTTTAGAGGATATTGTGACTGAGTATTGATTGATCATCTGTTTTTTTAATGTATATTACTGTAATGTGGATATGGAATATGTTTTTCCTTTTTCATTGATTGTATTTCTTCTTGACTTAATGCATTAATAGGTATCTGAACTTGTCCTGAAAAATCTATCGCCTCCCTGAACTTTTAAATTGACCTCGTTGCTACCTCAGCTTTAAAACAATGTACCACTTTGCTCCCTCAATGTCACGTGTCAACTTCTGATTGGAGGGAGAATCAGAAAAATTACATCTTTGTAAAGTCAAACCGACCAGAAGCTAACACGTGGTTTTGAGGGAGCGAAGTGGTGCACTTTTTGAAAGTTAAGGGAGGGAGCTACAAGGTCACTTTGGAAGTTCTAGGGAACAATAGATTTTTTGGGACAAGTTCAGGTATTTACTTAGTGATGCATTAAGCCTTTCTTCTTTGTATTCAATTTCACATGCCAAGTTGATACGTGTCATATATGTTAATGCTATGTATTTATATCAGACATTGTGTGTTGTGTTGAGATATGACAGTTTTTTTATTGTAGTGTAGTTCAATTTCTGAATTCTGAACAAAGAGTTAATGGATTCAACCATTGGTGTTAAAAAGTGTTTTTTATTCATACAGATGTTATGTGATAAATGGCTACTGGAAAATAGGAAAGAAGACACATGCAGCTGATTAGGTGGACGGTGTAAAGCCTTTTTGGGTCCTTGAAAATAAGAATAAAATTATATATACAAGTAATTGTCATGTAAAGCCTCTGTTTATTTTCTTGCTCTGTAATTTTTCATAAAATTAGAACATTTTGCCAGCATATTTATCGAGAATTTCTTCCTGTATATATGAGAATTTGTTACCGTGTAATTTTGTATGGGTATTTTATTTACAGAAATTTCTACCATTTTTATATAGTAATATTTATAGAGTTTGTTTTTTCGTTTGTATTGTTAGAAATGAGATATCAAGTTGGATGCTGAAACTAAATTTGGACACTAATTTGACGTGTATGGTAATGATTGGTCATTAAAAAAACTTTTGCTGTCCGAATCACAAAAAGTCCGTCGTATTTATTATTTGGATATTTTTAATCGTAGATTGCAGGCCAGCTAGACCGTAGAATTCTGGTGTGATTGTTTGTGATACGGATGATAGGATTTGGTTCTGATAGAATATTTTTGGGTGTTGCTATACATCGCCCGGTATTACTTCGCGCCCGTATTTTTTACAAATACGGACAAGAAAGGATAATTAATATACGTAGGCGGACAAAATTTTCACCTACGCTACATCACGGGCGGACGTGAAATCCGCCAATATATCATCATCGGCGGACCCGGTGTCCGCTCATTTATGGCTTAGGCGGATACCGAGTCCGCCAACATGCCTTCATGGGCGGAATTTCTTTCCGCCATGATGGAGACATTGACGGACACGGTATCCGCCCGTGCCGTTGATAGGCGGATATCATGTCCGCCTATAATGAAACATAGGCAGATATCATGTCCGCCCATATGGCTTGTTAGGCGGACTGGATATCCGCCTATTTGCAGGTATTGGCGGATATCATGTCCGCCTAAATTAAAAAAATAATTTTTTTTTGTATCTAAATATTTATAAATATTTGATTCTCATGCTTGTAATTTATTTTTTTACTTAAATTATAATTTTTTGAAGTTAAATTATAATTTTTAATTATTTGAAGTTTATTTTTTGTAATTTTTTTGAATTGATTTTGTATATAAATATTTGTAAATAC
>CATIWQ010383722.1:0-16292 GCA_949673415.1 Euphorbia schlechtendalii
TGCTGAGCTTAGTGAATTTAGTGCAAGACACCTTAGATCTACATGCTAAAATATGTTAGAATAATAGAAGGAAGTTGCCTTTAAGCCTGTTTAACTTGCTGGTGATGCCTGTGCCTTCATTCATTGTTAATTTCAGTTACAACAATCTGTTTTCAATTTTAAGCAATCATAAATTTCAGTACTCTGTTTATTTGTCTCATTTATTATATTCTAGTGATTTGTTAACTTGCCAATTTACTTAAAGAATTTAAATATTTCCCTTGCTCCATGTGGGATGACACTTGGTTTTGCCACTTACTACTAAAAAACGAACTAGTGTACTTGCTAGGTATATTTCGGCATCACCATATACTGGGAGGCAGGATATATCTTTCCTTTTGTTCTGTCATTTCTGGATCCGAATCCTGTTCAACCATATCACCCAAATCATGGTTAATTTGCACATCGGAATGAGTTTCTCGTACCTCAAGCATTAGGTTAGGATGATTACTGGTTGCTGGACTGGATTTCGATGACTGTATGGAAGTTTCAGAGAGTTGTTCACTAATACTGTTTTCCGAAAGTGTTACATCTTTTGGGGTTGTGGTAATCATTTCATCTGGAGTTGGGTCTGGTAACCAACTAAGCGTGTCAAATTCTGAGTTCTCCCCCTAACAGCTGAGTTGGGTATTGTAGAAATACTCAATTTCGAGAAAATTACAATTCATGGTGGTATACATGTGGTTAGTTTTTGGGTTATAGCATCGATATTCCTTTTGTCAATACCATATCCAACAAATACACATTTCTCTGCACATGGGTCGAATTTGGTTCGTCAATTTTGGGAATGTGGACATAAACAGAGCATCCAAATACCCTTAATTGAATGGTTAGTATTGGAGGAATTTTGGTGAAGTTGGCTAAGGTTTGAATTGGGTTTTGAAGGTTAAGAATTTTGGTTGGAAGTCTGTTTAGAAGGCAGGTAGAGGTGGCTAAGGCTTCCGGCCAAAAGGATTTTAGTATTTTGGATTCAATGATAAGGGATCGGGTCATTTCAAGAAGAATTCGATTTTTCCTTTCGGCAACACCATTTTGTTCAGGTGTATGTGGATAGGTGGTTTGATGAATAATTGCTTGGCTTTGGCAGAAAGATTTCATTGCTGTGTTGATGAATTCCCCCCCATTATCAGAACGTAAGGTTCTAATAATTTTGTTAAATTGGGTTTTTACCATGGTATAGAAGTGGATAAATTTTTTGGTTCCCTCAGATTTTTTTTTAAGAAATAAATCCAAGTCATACGTGTGCAATCATCAACAAATATGAGAAAATACAGGAAAAAATGTCCATTAACAATAGGTGATGGTCCCTATACATCAGAGTGAACTAGATCAAAAGGTGCATCCATTTTAGTATTGTTTGGTTTAAAGGTTTGTCTATGACTCTTTGCTAGCACACATGTTTCACAATGAACCTTTTTATTGGAATTAAATAACTTTGGAAATAAAATTTATGAATAACCCGTAGATAGATGTCCTAGTCTTAGGTGCCATAACCATGCCTCTCTGTTTGTGGTACCATGGGTGAGTAAAACAGTATTATCTTGAGCAACGTCATCTACGTAGTACAGTCCTCGACGTTCAGTGCCACGCCTAATAATCATACTTGTCCTGATGTCCTGTAATACAAAAAATGTAGGGTGCATTAGTTCAGTGCAGTTGCGTTCTTTTGTGACATGGCTAATTGATAATAATTTGTGGGACAATGACGGAACATAGAGACAATTTGATAATTTTAAATTGGGTGAAATAGTGATTGTTCCGGCTCCATGAACTGGAATACTTTCTCCATTTGCTGCAATAACATGATTTTTTCCGGGTTTTGTTGATGTTTGAATATCTTCGAGATCAAAAGTCATGGCATTTGTGGCCCCACAATCAAAAATCCAAGATGTATTTTTGAAGTTTTCATTTTGGGCCGTATTTGCGAAGGTTTGCATTTTAATTGGACTTATTTGGATTGGATTGGGTTTTTTATGGTCGGATTTGTCAAAACAAGAAAACTGTGGGCAATTTTGTGAGCAAGATAAATTAATAGGGTCAATTTGTAAAAAATCAAAATTAGAGGGATTAAAGGGAAAACCCTTCTCACTATATAAACCCTTGTTGGGGTTAGGGTTCTCAAACCCCGCTGCTGCCGTGAGACTGCTTCCTCCCTCTGCTGCTTGCTGTGCTTGGTTGCCGCCGCTACTACCGGTGGCTTCTGAGCTGCTCACGGTGGTGGCGACCTTGCCTCCGATTCCAGTGTTTTGGCTCTTCTTCTTGCTCTTATCGGGCCACCAATCAGGGTATCCGATTACTTCAAAGCACCCTTCTTTCGTGTGTTTCATTTTTTCGCAGATACTGCACTTGAGTTCCGATTTATCTTGCTAGAATGATGTGCCTTTTTCTTGGCCTGACCTCTTTTGTCCTTGCACCGCCATGGCCTCTGCTCCGGTGGTGTTAAGATCGTTGCCTATTCCACCATGTTTTGTCACGATTTCTGCTTCGAGTATAGTTGTTCGAGAGACTTCCTTTCTAACGGTAGCATATGCCTCCTCCAGTGAAGGTAACACTTCTTGCCTTAAAATTTCCCTTTTAATTTGATTATGTTCTTGATCCAGTGCGTTTAGAAATTGAAACAACTTCTATTCTTGTCGGATTTTGCTGTATGTGGATATGTCTATTGCTGAAACCATCAGATTTGGTTCCCTTCTGTCAAGCTCGCCCCAGACTCCTTGCAAGGTAATCCATAACCCTTCTAAAGGCTGTCCATTTTGCTTCATGCTGTTTATTTTTGAGTGAAGATCAAACGTTTGAAGTTTGTCTTTACCGCTGCTATACGTGGTGGCAAGTGTTTTCCATAGTTCTCTGGCTGTTGGGAATTCTGTTAAGTTACTGGCTAGTTGAGACTCAATATTTTAAATGAGCCAGGAGAAAACGATTAAATCGTTTTGTTCCCATTTGTCGAAGGATTCATCCTCAGTGTTTGGAGGGGCTGGAATTCCTGTCAAATGGCTCAGTAGAGTCTTTGATTTCCCACCAATTGCAACCCTCATCATGCGTGACCATAACGCATAATTTTGATTATTCAGCTAAATGTTGATATTGAGATTATCTGACAAAGTCTGCTTTTGATTCTGATTGTTGAGGTTGGATTTTAACAAGTTTGCTATTTGGATTGACAGGTTGTCGTTGCGGCCCTCAGCTTGATTCTTCGAGTTGCTATCTTCGAATCCGGTAGCCGAAGACTGCTGGGTTTTTCCAGAGGAAGGCGTTTTTTCGCCTTCTCCAGACTTGGTAGCTGACTGCCTGAAGGTAAGCTTGTCAAATGATGAAATTTGCAGATTATGGTCCTAGCACCGTAAAATGCTTTGATGCCATGATAGAATTGCTGAAAAAGTAATTCAGAAAGATTTTGATTCTTCTGTATTTTCGTATATTTATTTTCTGTAATTTAAGAGGCCTTATATAGGCTTTACAGTGAGGAAAATAGTTTACAGAAAATGAAATACAGCTGGAGTTGTTTGTTGAATTTTTCCTTCCTTAATTTACGCATTTGACTTGGGAAATGATGATTGAGAATCTGATCCCAAATCTTTTTCTTTTCAACAATTTAAATGTTCAATGAAGTTGATTTTAATCTCTTTTGTTCTTTTATCTCAATTTTTTAAAAATTTGTTGAGCATAACGTCCAATATAAATCAATTAGTTTGTCAATGGACGAAAAATGAAAACTATATGTAAATATTACAAATTCATAAAGTCAAATAATGGTTTCCACATTAGTTTAAATCTTACTTTTAGTGTCAAATATTAGTTTGTTGTATATTATATTATAAATATTAAAAATAATAATTTTTAATATATTTATTCAAAATAATTGAACCTTGAATCGATTCCAGTTCGCCTATTAATTACTAACCCTCTATCCTCACCGATTCGAGAGCTGGGCCGGATTTCACAACCATGTTTATAATCATCTTTTTGTTCATTCAGACATAGTTTTACCAAATTCACAAATTCACAAGCTAATCCGCTAATTCAATTCCATATATTGTTTTGAAAAAAATGCTAATTTATTCTTGGCTTTAAGCGAGTTAACTATAAAGGATATACAAGAACTAAACGACAAAATAAATCAATTAGTGTTTAAAAACCTATTTCTCGACTGCCTTTTCGATATTAGACAATATTTTAAAATGTGTAGTTGTAATTATTAAACTTTTATCATTTTAGATTTTTCATCAAATTAATAAGATATTTAATGCATTATAAAATGATTATTTTATCCCTTTTACTTTATATTCCCTCCGTCTACTAAATATTATCGTTTTAGAGGGATTGTGTTGTCTCTTTTTTATTGTCATTTTGTATTTCCAAGATATTTTTTTCCAAGTTTTCAATTTCTACCCTTATTAATTTGCTCAACTTTCAAGATAATTATATTCTAATCTCCAATAACAAGAGAAGACTATAGGTTAAATTGTTTTTATTAACATATTAATAAAGTCTTGAAAATTGAATAGGACATTTATGAAAGGGTAAACTAGTAAATCATCTCATTCGGTTAGTTGTTATCTTAAAAATTGAATTAGTTAAAATGACAATATTTAGTAGACGGAGGGAGTAATAAAATTCTCTCTCTTCTTAATTAACAACTTATAAATTAATCTACATTTAATCTCTTTCCTAATTAATGCAAGGATATATTAGAAAATCTTGTTAAAAATGCATTGATATTTTAAAATGAAAAGTATTAGAACCAAAATAAAAAATCTAAAACGACAAACATTAGGAACCAGAGGGAGTTCTTAACAAACAACAAATAATAAAAGCTAAGCAAAACTACCTTTAGAAAAAGCTCCAATTGGTTCAAGCAACCAAATAACGTGACTCTTTCCTACTTTTCAAGGGACGCCAAACTTTTATTTCATGTAAACTGAGAATATTTTTGTTTTATCATTTGGAAATATGTAATTTTTTTAAAAGGTTAGTGAGAAAACTTCCAGCTCTATTTACTAAAAATAAAAGAAAAAACAATAAGAAATAAAATGTACTAAAAATAATAGGAAACAATCAAACAAAACAAAACCTAAAGAATTAACGAAACTGTAGAAGGTCAGATTGAGTTAGAGTACCAGAATGATCAACGTCAAGCTTTCTGAATCTCTCCATTACTATTTTTATATCTTCTTCATTTATCTTTCCCATTTCCTTCAGTGCATAAACTATGAACTCTGCCGCACTACTCAATCCAAAACATAAACACAATTATTAACTTGTTAATATAGTACAAGGTAATACAATTAATTAATTAATTACCTGACGACTTTATCATGATCAAGATCAGCTGATTCAAGATCCGAACTTGTCACCTTCCTCGTTAGTACCCATTGAATCAACTTCTTTTGCCTTACTTCAGTGTACAACTCAGTCAAATACAAAAAAAATTGAGCCAAACATATAGTGCTGCTCAAGATCCAGAACACCCCGAAAACCCTTCCCCATTTCGTTGAAAAGCTTTCGTCCCCGTAACCAAGAGTTGTCATGGTGGAAAAAACACAATACACAGCATCAACAAGTTCGAGTTTTTCAACTACACATAATACACAAATACCTAAAACTACAAGCACCACAAGAACACAAACGGCCAACACAAACTTGTACTTAACTTTATGAATTTGAACCTCTTTTAGAACTTCCTCAGGGCCGAGTTTCTCGTTCATGTGAATAGCTTTAACCAAGAGATATTCGTGTGTTTCAACAATGTAGTCTGCAGCCTTGCTTAGAACAATACCAACAAAAACCATTCCTATTAACACGTAGAGGCATGCAAGAAGTTTAGCGAGTGTTGTGTGGGGCAAAAGGTCTCCGTAACCAACGGTTGTCATTGTCACAACGCAGAAGTAGATGGCGTCGATCAAACCGCTGGTTTTTTTGCCTTCGATTTGATGCATTATAAGGTAGAAACACAAAGTGCCTAGAATTAGATATACTGAGAATAAAATGAAGACTTGCTTGAAACTAAATTCTTGTTTCTCTAATAAGGAATCAAACCATTGGGAAGATTGAATCCCATTTTCATTTTCTGCATCTCTAGATTGAATAGTTTTTCTTCTTCCGGGAATTGATTTGGTGGGGGAATTGATAGGTGAAATAAGGGGATCAGAAACAATAGTCATAAGAATAATATTTGAAGAAAAGAAGCATTTGTTCGTTAAGGAATAATTACAAAGAAATTGATGATGTTTTTCCCAAAGAAATGCTTAAAGATAGGAAAGTAAGCCTATTATTTTCCATATTTTATTCAAACTATTTTTAACCCAAAGAATTCCAAGTTTTTGGGATCCACAATCTTTTTTTTTAATGAGGAAAACCCTTAAAAATGGCAGTAAAGGTTTGTTCCTCCGTATACAGGTTTTACCACAAATTCAAGCAGTCAATGCAGCATTAGTCTTCATCATCCAAATTAAAAGCAGAAACTCAAATTATATAATATAAAAGAAAATACATCTTTGGCCACCTCAACTTAACATGCTTTGCCAACCGGCCCCCAAATCTTTGATTTGGTACCCACGAGCTGCCTCGATTGGACAACACAACAGTACACAAATTTGCCCATTCAATGTCAAGCTTCAACTTCTAATTGGAGAGAGAAAAATAAAGAGAATAACATATATGAAAAGTTAAACCAAGCAAAATCCAACACGCGTCGTTTTGGCGACAATCTGATGCACTTTTACCTAATTCATAGGACAATAGGAACAACTTCGGCGGTAAAACGTGTCAAGTTGAGGCGGTGTATATTGCGAATTAACAGCCAACTACCAACAAAATATTGCTAATTTTCTTCTGATACAATCTTCAAATGAATAAAGTTTCAACATACAACAGCCACATGTTTACATCCAACAATGCAAGCATCTTCACCAGAGTACAAACAACAATCTTGAACAAATTTGGCACACACTATTTTTATTCACTGAATAATACTACAACTTCGTACAAACTTAACAGGTGTTATAAAGGATACATGAAACAGGAGAAACATAGTACCATTTCAAGACGGGGAGGGCTCAGCTCCATCGTGGAGGGCACAACAAAGAGTTGCTTTAGCGTGACCCTGATACACTCTTATGTCTTTCCCAGTTGACATCGACCAAAGCCTTGCTGTCGTATCCGAAGAAGCTAATCGAAGAAAGCCGAATCATTTCGAAGAAATTAGGGCTTAAAACAGAAAATATGCTAGAAGAGCAAATAGGTTAAAACAGAAATGGAGTACTGGGCGTTTAACTAACTAAAGAGAACATTCAAGCACCTGTTATAAGGTAGGCCCCATCAACTGAGAAAACACAATCCCAGACCCACCGTTCATGACCTGGAAACCACATGAAGTTAGGGGCCTTTATTAGTTTTTGTAAAACTGGTTTTAAAACAAAATTGTTGATAACATGCACTACAAAAAGTATAACACCATATCTAATTTTCACTGATTACAAAATATACCAAATGATTACAGGGAGAAATAGAGCAATAGATAAGAATCTAAAACTAACGAGTAGAACTAAAAAATGAAAGAAGAAAACTAGTTATTGTGTCTGTGTGAGTATCGAAACAAAAGTGTATATATTAAAAACGTATATGTCATGTTGATTTCCCATGTAAAATGTAAACAAAAGGAATTTGATAGCTTCTTGACAATAATGATTAACAAAATTATGCTTTAGATAGATACCTATTAAGGTCTTCTCCAGTTTAAACCCATCAACATTCCATATCTTGACAGTGTGATCTGATGATGCAGTTGCCAGATATCTAACAGCAATGAAATTGAATATGAAATGTCACCTTATCAGACAGATTATTGAGAAAAGTAATCGAGAAAACAAAGGAATGTCCCAAATATGTGTGGCATCAAGGAAATGAAACCTGTGTGGTTCACAAAACTCGGGTGAAAGGAGACATTTTAGAATATATCCATCATGAGCTTGAAGCTTATGAAGTGGCTCAAAGTTGGTCATAGTCTGCAAGGACAAGTTTGGTTGCAGTATTAGGTCAGTTAACAACTTAACATACTATTATGCTTAAGCAGTATCATATGCTAATTGCATAAAGAATTTACTTGGGTCCCTCGCAACAAGCGCCAAACATAACATGTTCCACGGTTATTTGCAGCCACTACAAGACTTCCATCCCACATTACTGTTAGAGACCTTACAGCTGTATCCACCTCTGGTACCTAAAATCAAACTGAGCACAATTATGATAATTGCAAACATCACATGTTTATAATAATTACGGAGATTATACAATGACTCTTGAGAATGTGCCTAGCAGAAATCAAATTCAGGCCTATCCTTGAAACAATGAAGAGAAAAATAGGAGAGAAGTTCTACCCAGCTACAGCTAACAGTTCTCCGATACTTGTAGAGAAGTCCGACTACTACCGCATTAGAATACACAATTTGGCTTTTCCGTATTTTCAGTATTCTTTTTATCAAAATTTCAAAACATCTCTATTTATACTTTACATGCAGCATTTCCCTGTACAATTTATCCAGCCAGCGAGAATAGGACTGAGTTGAGTTTTTTCATTTAAAGCTAATTTGTATTTAGTAAGATGAATCTGTGCATTTAAAAGTACTGGTTCGCCTAATGGATGACTCAGTGGATTTCATAAATATCCTCTATAGTAACAAATTCTGCTAGATGTCAAAAAAGAACTTTACCATTGCACACAAAGAAAAAGGGACAAAGAAAGCAAGTAGAAATGATACTTAAATAGTACAAATTTTTGAATCATACCAACTCACAGCTGCATGAATTTGCTGTCAAATCCCACACGCGAATGTTTCCATTTTGGTCCCCAGATATCAATTCAGTCTGCAGAACCAAACATATAAGACACATGATTGAGTATCAAATGATAACAATACCTATGGGAAAGATGATAATTTCATTGAAAAATAAACAGAAATGGTAAAATGATGAATCATGAAATTAATTAGCTATGGTCTAAAATCATTTTACTAATTTCATTAGTCATGGAGAAAAAATATATGCAGTTTACATATAATATAATTGATTGTTCAAAATTCCACCATGAAAATCCTGAACCTGAAACACCTGACGTCAGAAAACTATTCCTAAAATTATCTTCATATTCAAGAAAAGTTCCAGAAGAGAACAATCGAATATACTTTTCTGCCATATATGTCTATACAACCCAATTTTCTATGTTTTTGCAGGGATGGATACCCTTTTAAGGTAACTGAGAATACCAAGGAAAGAAATATAGCAATAACATCACCAATCCATGAAGTTGCACTACAGTAATGATGAGATATGTTCCGCATGGAAGAGTCAACAATCCAGAACACCATCTTCCCTTCACATAGTTAAAGGCCTAAATACACCAATCTTCACTCACTTTTTTAACCATCAAATGTATAACAGGTCAGAAACTAATTCTGGAGGTCTTCTTCCTACTGAACCCTCATTTCCCAAACCCATTAAAGTAGTTCATAAGGTTCAAAGTACACACACTGCTACAAGCAGTGTATAATAACAATCAGGCCTTACCCAACTTGGCTGAGAGGCTCCATGACTAGAAGCTGGTCAAGGGCTTTTTAACATATTTTTATCGGCATATTAAAAATAAGAACTAACCTGATTTGGATGCAGCACAACAGTGTTAACCGCTGCGCGACTTTCATACTCCCTTTGGCAACCTGGAGCTCTGTTATTGGTTTCAAATACAAATTAATACCAATATCCGTCAAATCATAGTAGTCAAGGCGCTGAGGCGCACTCAAGGCGCAAGGCCGCTCCTTAGGCTTTTTGGCAGCCTAGGCGTGCCTTGGGGCGCTGTAGGTGCAAAATTTAGCCTAAAACCCCTCAAGGCGCAAGGGCTTGCCCGAGAGCCTAGTCGCGCTTTAGGCGCGCCTTTGACTACCATGGGTCAAATGGAAGTTTTTTTTGAAAAATGAAAAGAAAAGGAAAGAAAGATTTAAACAGGTGAAATATCTACTTTTCAAGAAACAATGTACCTCAAATCCCAAATCTTTACTGTGCCATCCTCAGATCCTGAATACATCCAATTCCCATCACACTGAAATCCCACTGCCATCACATTATTTGTATGTGAATCATAGCTCCTCACCTGGTAAAGTGTATAAGTCCTCGTAAGAATGAAAAGATAATTCCTATTCTGAATTTATTATCGCATCGCATTGCATATAGAAAAAAAAACAGAAAGTGGGTGCTATGAACATACTGGTTGAGGGCTATTTGAGTTGACATCAAACAACCGTATGTGAGGATTACCAGCTGCAGCAAGGAAGCGCTTATCTGGGTTTATCTCAAGTCGATTAACTTGCTGCACCCATCATATCACAAATCAAACACCAATAATGAAAAATTTAACATTCAAAGTTTATGTAGCTGGAGTAACATGCAAAGAAGAAGATAAAAAAATACATTTCAAATTTTCATTAAATAAGAAAAATAAAGAATATTGATAAGAATACACAAGGTTACAAAAAACTTGATACACAATCAATCATAAACATCTCAAACATCAATTCTAATCTAGCTAAAAAGTTGCAAATGCAAAATACAGGCAGGAGAATATCTCAACAAATCAAGAGAATGCAATAAATTGTGCCTTTACATGAATTTCAATGTATAAATATCCAAGAGCATGTATATAATACACACAATGCTTCATCATAAACAGCTTAGTGTGCAAATAGCAATACCAAAATCATCCTAGACAGTACACAACCCTCTAAATTTGATTTTATAGTAAATGTCAGAAATACTTATGTGTAGTAATTCTTAACTCTCATAAACCTATTACACACTCTTCGTTTCACAAAAGAAAAGAACATCACACATCACACTAACTTTATTCATATGCCCATTCAGTTGATCCTCAAAACATCACACTAACTTTACCAATATGGTTGGATTGTTGGATGAGTTGAAAATTATGCTCCTTTAGTTATACACTCACACACACAACCATATTGGTAAAACAAGCATATAAAGAAAGATATTAAAACATTTAAACTTATAAAATCTAAGAGAAAATAAAGTACTTTGTGGCCAAATATATAAAAGGAAAAAAAAATACCGAGTCCGGGTATTGAATAGTACGGTAGCAGCGCCCACTTTTAGCCTCCCAAAACTTAATAGTGTGATCATAGCTAGCAGTGGCAAGTATCACCGATGGTTGTGCCATCTTAATAATAGCAACCTGGTCATGAAATAATAATAAATAAAAACATTTAATTCAACATAATCATAAGTAATGTAGGATTCAGTAATGCAACTCAACTAAACTAAAAAAAGATTCAAAAGAATCATATGTTGTATATTGTAAGCAATAATCTCTTATCAACGTCTATATTTTATTACCTCTGTTACATTAATTAAGAAGTTGAGGAATGCAAGTACATATCTACAGTGTCTTCACTGGGAAAAGCTTTTGTTACAATATTTTTTCTCGAAATGATCTTCTGCAATAGGAGGCTCACTTCCAACACTGAAAACCAGGTATCAACGAACTTCAGCAAAGAAAATAACTAGCAAGAAACAAATTCAAATGAATTTTGACATTATAATAAATACTCTCTTAAATAAACTGGTTATCCAAAGAAATTACTTTAATTTATTCATCTTCTGTCAACTTCATCAGAAACTGCCCATATTTCATTAAGCATTTCACGTGTCTATACATTTCAACTCTGTGGTAATTTGTTTTAAATGTTCCAGACCTTTCTAACAGGCTGGAATTGCGAAATTTTAAATCACTAACTATCACCACTAGAAGTTGAACCATGAAATTTCAATCAAGGTTAAAACTAAAGGGGCCATCTTTGATGCAACCGATCATCCATGATGTCATAATCACTCAAATAAATAATTACAAGGTAATTGCCAATGCCATAAGGTCATATATTGTAATAGTCTTGCATTTGGCCAACCTCCGCAGGCAATAGCCTTGATAAGAATGCCTACATGTAGTTCTTATAACAATGTCTTACTTTTACCACTATTTAAGTTATGACTTGCCGAAAGGAAAGTATCCACTTTCCAATGCTAGCAACTAATTTTACAATGTTACGAGCTCCCAAACCCATTAATAATGCACTTCAAAATTGTCTATATTTAATTAGTCACCTTTTTAAAAACTCCAAAGAAAATGCAGCCTCGTTGTGAAAAATCTGTGGACCAATTTAAGTAATCATACTTAAAAGAGCAACCAGACACCGTTGATCTAATATTTACGAGCGTCCAAAGCAGATAATTCCCAATTATGTGCAAGTACGTTCAGATAATTCCCACATAGTGATGAAGCATGCTCCCAGTTCTCAGGAGTCAGGAGCTTGGTTAATTAATCATTGAAACCATTAGCTCATTTACGTCTGCCGTACAGCAGGAGTACCTTTCGAAGCACGTACAAAAAGATCCATTCTGATTGGTAAACTATACAAGAGGTTTAAAAATATTTATCCTCCTTCCCGATCCCTAAATGTATTGACAACTTTGAAATTCTCACTGAAATCGCAGTTCAAACTCCTAACAAAGTAATTACAAAATTCATAAGAAATTATCTACAATAGGTTTTCTCAGTTCATTATCTGATGACTTAAGAGCAAAAGCCACAAAGCACGCCACGATACTGAAACTAAAATCAGCAAGCACCTCGTAACAAAATCATGATCGAGCTGTCTAAACCTAAAAAGATAGAGTAGCAGTAGCTTACCTTTTTTCGTTCAATGTTGAACGGAGATGGAACAGAGAGAACCTAGGACAACCCCAATAGACAGGATCGCAGAAGCAACGGAGAGCAACAAATCGAGAGAAGAGCTTAGCAAAATGGCGAAGGATTACCGGAAATCGGCGTAACTGAATACTGAACTACGGCATAAGAGAGGAAGGGGTGACAGAAGGTCAGCTGCGAAACCAGCAGTAAAGAATACCAAAATGAGCTGAGCATAATATGTTGCGATTTGACTTCGAAAGGAATCGATGTTTTTTTAAAAAAATAAATAAGTAAATTGCTTAATTATTTTTAAAATTAGAAGAATGATGCTAATTGGATTTCATTCTTCTAATTTTAATCCTCGAAAACCACCACCTAGGGCTTGAATTAAAAATTTTATTTTCTCACAAAAATTCGATAATGTGCGATAAAACGGTAAAAAGTTGAGCATTTCGTAAGCGGTTTAATAAAATTAATTTCATTTGTTTGAATTTATTTGATGAATAAATTATTCTTAAATAAGATTTTAGGAATTGATTTTGTAAATGAGTTATATTTAAATAGATACTTGGCTCGAAAGTTTGTGTGTGTAATTAATAAAAATTATCGTTTAAAACTCTTGGACTAGTTCGGTTATTTTATTTCATATATCAAAAGTAAAACTATACTAACGAACAAATGATAAGTTTCAGAACGTAATAATTATCATTTTAATTTACAATTTATTGATTTATAATTTTTGTAAATCATTATTATGCATCGATTGAATAATATTTTTAATGCAGGATTGTCATGAATTCTCTAGTTCTTTGGCTTGTGTCTAGCGTTACGTTATGAACATGTGTCGGGCTAGTGTAGGTTTTGCTTTCTTTTTCTCTCTTACCAAAAAAATTATTTAATTGTTTTTTTTGTTTGTATAATTTAAATTAATTATACGAAATAAATGAATTCGCATAAACTATATAATTCGGTTCAGAACCCTACAAATAAGGTTCTCTGATAACCTTAAACCCCAACCTATGAATTAAGCAGCCGGCAGGCATTTACCACAACTCAGTCTCTCTGCTAACGGGCGAATTGCCGCCAACCCGGTGGTCTTCTTTCGGAGTCCGTCGTCGTTCTTTCTGTGTTCGTTGTAGGCTGAAGAAGATTGGGTTTTTCGGCGCCGCACTCTCCTTCTCCACTCGCCTTGCCCCCCCCCCCCTTCCGTTTTAGGTATGCACACAAATTTGTTGTTTACATTTTCTTATATGACGGAAGTTCTTTCTTTTGTTGTAATTTGTATTGAACAAACTATAACTTGTGTTGGAAAACTAGATGCAATTATATGTATTTCCCATGTTCTATAGCAGTGGGTTGTAATATATCATATTTGTGGCAACAACTCACTGTTGCGGGTGTAATTTTCTTCTGGCGGTGATAAAATTGTTACTTTGAATGCTTATGAGTTTTTTTTCATTATTCAGTTGTGATTTTGTAAGTGGTGCTTAGAAATGGCAAAGAGAGGAAGGAATCAGAAAAAGCATCACACCAATCCGAAGCAAATTTCTCGTCGCGAGTATGTTGATCCCAGAGATTTAGACGATGATATTGACACTTGTGAGAATCTACTTCGCTTACGTATTTTGTTTCTGTCTTCTCTGAGCTATTGTTTTTGTACTAATTGCTGTTGATGCCAAATTTCCTCATTTTCTTAGATTATTTTTTTTCCCTGCTGCATATGCTTCTATTTATAAATTAGAACTTGAAATTGATTATAAATTTTGAAATTACTTTTTCCTTTTGGGATGCTTGCAGTTCACAAGCAGAGAGATATTATTCCACTAGATATAAATGATGATGACAGGGAATCAAGTGAAGAAGAGGAAGTACCAGTTTTTGATGATGAGGTTTTGTTGCAACCATTTATTATAACGCAGTTCATTTTATAAATAATGAAATTTTACAAAAAGAATCAAAGTAACGTATAATTAATGCAATTTCAATTTTGATGCTCAAAGTAACTGACTAACTGGTAATATAATATTTATATAGGATATCAATGAAGATGAAGATGAAGATGAAGACGATGACGATGAAGAAGAAGAAGAAGATGATGATGATGAAAGTGAAGATGATGATTCTAATGAAGCGCGGTTTGCCACTAAAAGTAAGGACAATACACATATTCTTTTTAGTTTATTTGTTTGATTTTTAAACTATTTGGTTAAATTTCATGAAAAAATAATCTCATGTTCTTTGCATTATCCAGTTTCTGTTTAAAAGTCTAATATTTATGGAATTTCTTTCTTCGAAGATTGTGTTTGCTTTGTATTCTTTACAGTGTGGTTCAATCGTTAGAAAGTATTGTTTAATACTTGAATTGCTCGATAAAAAATTTAGTTGTAGTGAAAAATAGTAGCCATTGGCAACTTGTGACTCATACAGTCTTACTACTGCTGAACCTTGTGAGTTCTTAGTTTCTGCTTAGAACTGTTGGTTTTTAAAATAGTTAGATTAGATTGCACCTTTGAAAACTTAATATATAAAATACATTCCTTGTGTTTTCTGAATTATTTGCATTATCAAAATTTTCCAATAACAAGTGCAACTTTAGCTTATTGCATTTGCTAGTATGTAATGGTTATAGGGCTACATTTTTATTGCATGTTTCTGAACTTTTAGTTTACTGTTGCAGTAAAACGGCAGCAAAAGTATATTAAGGAAAAGTTTCCTATGTTGGATGATGCAACTAATGATGAGGAAGAGAATGATGGAGACGAGAAGGAAGTGTGGGGTGGCAAAAAGGAACATTATTACGGTGATAATGTGGTGAGATTGTAAACATCATATGTTATTACTTTTTCCTTCTTCATCTACCTTGCTCCCCTTTGCGTCTCCCGATCGTCTTGTATCTATTGTGTATAGTCATTTGAAACCTAATTTACCATGTGAAATATAGTAGTGATTAGTAAATATCTTTGTGCTCTCACGTTTTTGTTTTCTTTCAATGAAACTATTGAATGCTCAAAGTTCTTTTGGAGTGACACTATTTTATGCATAGTTGTTAGAGGCGCTAGAGGGCTAACCTTGCCCGAAGGCGAGGCGAGAGGCGAGGCGAGCGCCTGAGGTACATCAGGCAAAGTGAAGTTATATGCAATAACATAACAAAAAAGAACTAGGAGAACAGTTAGAGGTACATGTACATGTAAAATTGACATATTACATTAAGAATATATAGTCTTGAATTAATCCAACCTTAAAAATGAATTGAATTACAAATATCTACACTCTATTTCTTCATTAAAACTCTTAAAATAGATGGAAAATATATTAAAGTAAGTTAAAACCATTAAAAAGAATTGTTGGAGGTATATATATATGTAAATTTTGCATGTTGTAGTTGATTTAACCTTAATAAGAATTGAATTAGGAATATCTAGCCTTATATTATTATTTAAAACTCTTAAAAATGGATGTAAAAAACATAATTATGCAAAATTAACCCCCTTAAGATAGAAGT
>CATIWQ010383780.1:0-25804 GCA_949673415.1 Euphorbia schlechtendalii
GTTTGATCAACTTTAGCTTTCACTTGCATACCTTACAACTTTGCTTTGCTTTCTACTTATACTTTCTATTTCGAAGTTTATGATATGTCTATGTGTCATAATGCGTATTTCATGTTAAGTCATTTATGTTAATCAAGTTATATGCATTGGAGTTAATTTTAAGAGTAATTTCGGGGTTAACAATATCGTGTATAATCACTAGATCTATGATATAATGCTATTTAGTTAGCCAAGATTTTTGGAATGGTAACTTGCTAAATATGGCTATGTGAGAGCGACCCGTACTAAGCATAGCATTGACGTTGTCCAGGTTTATATAATTGTCTTAATTCGTTTGCGCTAGATTTAGTAAAGTCATTTCATGTGTTGCTTTGTGGTGAATAATTGAACATCTGAGTATTTAAAACCGAGTTTGTTAGATTAGTTTTCGTGAATCGTAACATCTTTGTTGAACTTGCATTCTTTCTCTGATATACTTATTTCGTAGGGAAAATCTATATATTTAGATTCTCTAATCTTTCATACATATTTAGATTCTCTAATCTTTCATACCTATATTTACTCATTTTTCATTCTAACCCTTCTTTCTTAACCTTTACTTCATCATATTTTATTTTCCTTATTTTATCTTCCTTGTTGATCTTTAGAGCTAGTCCTTCCCTGTGGGATCGATATCTTTTGAAATTACATCGCAACTGTATACTTGCAGTTATCATTATTTTTCTATTTGATAAGAGGTACTGACAACACCTATATTTTTTTGTGAACAAGTTTTTGGCATCATTGATAAATAGACGAATCTTGTGAACAAACTATTAAACTTATCAGTAGAAAAGTGGTGAACAGTGGTTGAACCGGTATTAGCCTAATCTAGGTTGGTCTTCAATGTCATGCCAGTACCAAAATAGGGGTCCAAGCTCTCCATTTTTTCAAAATTTTAGCTCTTTTTGGTCCCTCCTCCTCTCCCTGATGCAAAATTTTTTAAAATGGGGCAGTTTATACAATAGTTTGCAAGCATATCTCAAAGTAATAAATTTATTTATAAAAAGAAATTTTTTGTAAAAAAGAAGTACCACAAAATCCAAAACAAAAGGTGCAATTGTATCAAATGCAAAATCATACAAATAAAACTACAAAAAAATGGAAATCTAGTTTATGCCGTCTAGACTGGGCCTCCTCTTTGCTACTGCTGCTACCATCATCCTCCTCGATCTCATCCTCTGTCTCCTTATCATCCTTATCATCATCATCATTATAGGGCACGCCTAGCTAAAGAGTCCCAAGAGTAGCTCTCTCATGCGATACTCGAGGTAGGTACTTTCCCTTGGAGGTGGGCCTAATAAGATCCGGCACATGGCTAGGTGCAAAACCATCAGTGCTCCTCCACCTAAAGTGGATCTCAAGCTCCGGCACTTCCACGTCTGTCTCCATCAATCGTAATATCTTGGCCTCCAGCTTAGATATGATACCTCAAAGGTCTATGACGTGATGGATCTCATGTGGGCCCACGCCTATACTCACTCCCTTGTTACCTCAAAGGCTGGCGGTCAGTCTCGCAAATTGGCCACCTCTACCTCAGCTCACAACTTAGCTCCCATCTCAGTTCGTAGCCTATCCAGTTCCATGAAAATAAAATTTGCGTGAGGAATCAATAATCAACATATAAATGAAAGATTTGATGAATAGGGGGAGTTACTCGTATGTACTTTAATCAAGATGATCCCAATGTGATATGACTCGGATTAGGGAAGTCAGGCTCATGGTAGTGGTTGAACCCCTATCAGACTCTCGACCCTAGCAATGATGGCTCGGTGATAGGGGAAGCAGTCCATAAATACATTGAAGCATAGTGTCCTTCCAATCCATCACAACTCCATTATCACAATGATGTTAGAAGGAGTAGTTGTGAGCTCCCCAAGGGGAAAATGGAAAGTATGAGAGGAATCGCTCAATCAACTCCCCGAGTATAATGTGGCTCAATACCTTATAAGCAGAAGGGAGAGCTCCAATTAGAGGGCCAAACCCTGTAGCCTCTATCGCCTCGACCAGCTTCCTATCTTATCTTGCGATCATGTCAATTCTACTCCGTACCCACCATTCCTTGCACCAGTTGAGTGCGCCTATGGTCACATACATTTGGATCTGCAAAAATCGTGCCAAATCACGAGAAGTTTTCCATTCATTTCTTTGTAGGTTGCATTATCTTTAAATGTAAAATGATTAATTTTGTTAAGTTATTAAATCAAACTTAAATTTAAGGCCAAAGATTAAAATATTTAAATAAATTAAATTCAAAATATTTTTAATAAATTGCATTTAAAGCCTAATCTCAAGTTAAAAAATTATTTTAGGGCCCATTTTCTCATCTTCCAAAGTCTCGAGGAGTTAAAAATCAGTTTCGGCCCTAGGCTTGTACAAACTTGACCCTTTATGTTCCCCTTGGGACAACGTGTACCTGGCTTACCCTTTATGTTCCTTATGGGACATTGCCGATATGGTGTACCAATAAGGTCGGTACTGACCTCACTCGCCAGAACTGACCCGAGCTAATATCCCGGTATTGAAAGGGGGATAGAAAAGTCCCCATTGCATTTTTCATTCCCTTTTCCGTCATTTTTCATGTATTCTGGTAACATTTTCATGCATAATTAGTCGTGATCTAATTTTCATGGAATTTTTAATTATTCTTTTCATAATTAAATTTCAAAATCCAAATAAACGGTTTGATTAAATATATATTAGACGAAAATTAATGAGTTTCAGGAATACTTGTAGCTGAGAGGAGTGGTCCTATAAGGTCATCACTAGTGAGATAGGTGATTCGAGAATATATCCCATGAAAAGGTCAGTTGCCCGGAGCCCATAGCCCTACAATGCTATGCAAGTCCACATCCCGTGGGAGCCACTCTCAAGATACTCTAAGTGAAATGTGTAAGGGCATCGTCTTGATAGTTTGTTCTGCATCTTGGGTCTCTAGAGAAAGAAAACCAAGAGATGTGAGCTCTAAGAAAGTAAAAGTGAAAAAGTGAAAAATGAGCTGAGATTTTGAATTGAACCATTTATATTGGCAATTCAATCTAGACCCCAAAGGTCATTTTTTCACTGTTAATCACTTCCAACCACCACATTTGGTTCTCACATCTGACCACTGTGTCGCCTGGATCCATGTTCCATCTTGCCTCCACCCCCACCACCCCGTTTAGCCACCTCAGCTCCTTTTTAGGGCAGAGTTATCTGGTACACTCAATGAAATAAAGTAACCATTTCATTTTCCTTTTCGTTTTAAATTATCACCTATTTATTTTTTTACCTTTTTAAATATTTACTCATTTGTTTCCTATTTTAACCTGCCCTTTATCTCCATATCATTATTTTCTCACAAAAATCCTCCTCTAAATTAAAAAGCCATTTCCTCGATAAATTAATAATTTTGGACGAGGCCGAACTCTCATACTTGTATACTATTTATTTTATTTTAATTCTTTATTGAAGGGGCAAAATATTTTTCTTTCACAAAGTCAATCAAGGAGTTAAAATACAATTCTTTCATGTTTCCACCTCAAAACACTCCTTTACAGGATGCTCCAAAAATGAAATAAACCAAATACATTCAATACAGGTTACCAGAAATAACAGCTAGGCGCTTTAACTTTGGAAGTCAACCTCATCAAAGATCTTACTTCAAGGTACACATTGAGCACCAAATACATTCTCTACCTGTTTGAACTAGGTGCTTTAACATTGGAATTCAACGTCGTCAAAGTTTCGAAAGGTGAACTTTCTCACCTCCAAGTTAACTTTAACACCCCATGCTAATAAAAGGTATGATTGCTATCCCCATACTCTTTTCGCATGACCATTATGACCTATATTAGTTGTGATCGCACGAGGGGCAGCCTGTGAGCATGAGATTATTTGTCCCTCTTGTGAAGAGATGAAGAGAAATATTTTCACTTACTCTCCAGTTTTAGTAATCCACTTTGGGACTACGAGATGCTGGGAAAAGATCCTCGAGCCTTCGAAAACCAAAATTGTGAAAAACGGATTGTAATACACCTAAAATACAAATAGGCAAAAATTCAGTCCTCGTGCCCCTAGGATCAGTATTGATCCGACTAGTCAAACTAGTATCGATGTAGCGGTTACAAGATTAGACAAATGTGCACGGCTGGTTTTGGCTATTTTTAGTCTTGTTTAGCCCTTTTATCTCTCTTTTTTATCCCTTTTAATTTGTTTTTATCCCTTTTAATTCGTTTTTATACATTTTTTATCCTGTATAAGTCTAAAATTTAGGTTTGTCAAACCCAAGTTAATAGTACTTTACAATACTTAACATTTTGGAAATAACAAACTAATTAGGATAGTGAAATTAATTAGGTAGTGTGTGCTAGTTAATCAACATAGTATTTGAACATGCAAAGGTTGAAAGGCGGAATTTCAAAACTTAAAATTAACCTAACGATCTCCTAAGCATGCCAAGATTGATATAAACTAAGTTAAAACGTTTTATAGATTCTTTTAGGTTTATAAAGCTTATAAAAGAAACCTAGCATCTAAGTTTTAGAACATTATCAGTTGATGTGTGCTTTCTCTTTCTTTGGTAGCGGTGTTCCCTTAGAGCAATTTGGTACAACTTTGTTAGCACGAGCTTCCAAACAAGGATATCCTCTACGATTTATCCACATGGATCTTCACCGACTAAAACCTCGTTGAGGAAGAACCCATTAGTAAATAGTAGCTGCTAGATCGCTCGAAGATAAACCCCAAAATAACTTCAAAAGAATTATTCATTGTTTGGAGAAACTCATGGATGATCTCGCACAATGAACAAAGAGAGAGATGTCGAACATAGATAGAAAAGCTAAGCTGAAGTGTGGAATAAAGAGGACCTAGAGGCCTACATATAGGAAAAAGAGGGAGTGTTTAACTCCCCCTCAAACTCAAAGTGGGATTGGAATATTCCCATCCCACTTAGTGGGTCAGCCGCGCTGGATACTAGGACCAGTGGACTAACCCGCAAATCCAATGCAAGGCAAACCCTTGTGGGCTTGCCTTGCTACCGAAAGCATGGGGTTGTGGCCTACCACAAGCCCATGCTTACAGGTTTCCCGCTTATGGGCTTGCCTTACTACAGCAAGCATGGGGTTGTGTCCCGCCACAAGCCCAAGGGTAGAGCTTACTGGCTTGCAACCCTCTAGTGTGCGTAGGCTTACCCTACGCGCTAGCGGCTTGTGAGCTTTTCAGCTCGTGAGGCAGCTGCATAGGCCCCACTCGCGGTTAAAAATGATGTATGACTTAGAGGCAATTAGGGCGATATATCTCTAATAGTTACAATGTACAAATGGTTTTGAATTATTAATAATAATAATTAAGGAACCTTTATTTCTTACTAGTGCTTTTTATTTATTTATGTATCTCGCTGGTATCATATATGTATAATATTAAATATGCATATGCGCATTGATGAGATAAAATCCATGACTACTTCATAGCGTAAAAGTGCAAGGACATAGTGGGAGCTATGTGGTGTGAGAACTGCACATACTTGTTACTATGAATAGTCTAAATATCCCTAATCATAGTTTCATTGAGACTGGACATCTATGGAAGGGATATACTAGCATGTGTAGGCTTACTCCTTGGATTAGATCCAAGCAGCCGATCTCATGAGTTGAAGGTGGTACCTTGAGTTAACACATGAATGTATTTGGGTAATACATTGGGGACCACTATAAAACACACACTCAGAAATAACTATATCCATTTGTTGGTGTAATGTCTTATTGCAATAGCAGTACAAGTATCCTGTGACTTGAGATATCAGTTACCTTGTGTAGGAGTTGCTACACTTTGGGTCATACTTATTCAAATTCCAGTGATCAGGATGATACAGGTAATTACGGGTATAGTGATGATCACATGTTTGTAAGCTATGTAGTTAAGATGGGATCCATCGCTCCTAATATAGTGATATAATGAGAGATGTAACTTAGGGCCCCTTGTTGAAGTGACACACTTTAAACCTCTAATTAGAATATAAGATTGATAGAATGGGTTTCTAGTCAATCTTGATACATAAAGGCTGAGTGGTTTTCTTTGTGAACATGTCTGATTCCAGAATAGCTACGGCTATTACATAAGCTGACACTCAATGGTAGTTAACCTGACAGAAGGAGTGTATTGTATTGGTTACTACTATAAAACTAGATCAAGTCAGAAGCACGTGATGTTCTAAGTGTTGGGGGATCATACAGCTTTTCTAGAAAGCCCATTTGATCATCTAGAGCTATTAGGTTCCATAATGCTCTAGAACACTGACCCTAAAGGTTCCTAGATGGGAAGCCAAGTTTAGGTTAACCTCTAGTGGCTCTATACTTTGGGATCCTATGAGGTCACATACTTTCGGTCTTTGTCGGACTAAGGGTAGAACCCAAGTTAATAGTACTTTACAGTACTTAAACATTTTAGAAATAACAAACTGAATAGGATAGTGAAATTAATTGAGTAGTAAGCATACTCTTAATTAATGAAGCTGACTTGACTTTGTTTAAGGGAAAACAACTCACTTTGCTGAGTAATTAATTAAGTTACGGCTTAGAGTAGGAAAAGCTGAGTCTGTGCTGAGTACTACATAATTTAGAAGAATATCAACTCAGCTGTGCTGAGTTAGATTTTAATTGATTCAAAGTTATATTCATTGACACTTATGGAATTAAATGACACTTGTGCTGCTAACATCTTCTGTGAGAAATAGAATATTCTTTCTATCCTTTTCAGGTTAAAAAGCGCTGAAATTAATGAGGATTTCCATTGGTCCTCACAATTCAAAATTATGTCAGTACGGAATGTTGAAGATTCCTCACTAAAATCCAAGATAAAAAGAATCCTTTGATATGAGCCATTTTCTTAGTGTCTCCGTGCGTCTATGCAAGCATCAACAATATTAACTAATCACAAGATTCCACATTGCACCTCGCGCGCCTCTCTCTCAATCCAAATTGCTTGAAGACATAAGAGAATTTCTCAACAAGATTTTATCATGCCTCAACATTCAAATTTCTATCTCTAAACGTCCTAGAATCTGTCTCTAATGGAAGATTCGAAACATATGAAGAGAAGAGAAATTGAAGAGCTGGAAGGATTAAAATTTTGCAACGGCTACTTTGTAAAGCTTAAATTATAAATAGAAGACAGAAGCATACATTCAAACTTGGTGAATCACCTTAAATTTCTTTAAGGGATGAAACTCTACTCAAATATTCCCAACTTCAAGAAATTCCAAAATCAACCAATCAACAAACAACCATTTCAAATCTATTTGTAATAGAGAGAATCAATTAATTAGATTTAACATTGTAAGGATTCATCTTTTATAAGTTGAATTCAGTTCGCACTATCATTTCAAATCTGAGTGTTAGTTTGGGAAGGGTACCCAAACTGAGTTGAGTTGTAGTTAGAAAGAAAGGTACTTTTTGTAAAAATATGTCTACCCGCTGTAAAGGCTACTCCACCTAAGTAAGGAATGAACACTAGTGGATTAAAGCTCAGAGAAGGAATCTAAGAACTGGAGGAAGGCTTGGGGCTGAAGTTGGATAAAATCAGGTGTTGAAGTTCTAAACTTAAGCTTTAGCTTTTACTGAGTCTAACTCATTCATCATTCTTTCTATCGTTAAGTGTTTTTGCTTGAAAAATCGATACGAGTTGAGTAGAGTACTCATCAAGAGATTGAAGATAGATTGTACAAGCAGTTTTTAGATCAACTCAACACGCATAACTTAGCACGCATCTAAAAAGTCAACTTCGTTAAATAATTTTTATAAATCTTAAAATTAATCAAGATTTGCATTCACTCCCCCCTTTTACGGTCGTTTACAAGCTGTTTAAGGACTAACAATTTGTATTAGAGCAAGTGCTCAACTTATTGACTAATCATCTTTTAGTAAAGATGTAAAAATGGCTTATAACAACTATAGTTTTGGATCAGGTTAGGTAGTTCTCTTGAAGGAGGGAATGTTTGTTACTAGGCCACCTCTTTTTTATGGTAATCATCACATGTTCTGGAAAAATCGCATGAAAAATTTTATTCAATCGCAAAGAATGCAAGCTTGGCTCATGATCAAGCTTGGCCTAAGTGTTCCCACTATTGTGAGGAAAAGAATTCATGTTCCAGTAGATCTAGAGGACTACGATGACACTGACCTGATGCTTCTCAAGGAGAATGCCGCAGCAATTAACTACTTACACTATGCGCTAGATCTTACTGAGTTCAACAGGGTTTCAGGATGCGAGATAGTAAAAGATATCTAGAAAAAGCTGGAGATTACCTATGAGGGGATGGATAAGGTCAAAGAGTCGAAGATTAATCTCTTGCTGAGGGAGTATGAGATGTTCTCAATGGGGCACCAGCGAAGGTATTCAAAGCATGAATACCAGGTTCATTAACATCGTTAATGAACTGAAGAGATTGGGAAAGGAGTTCACCAAGGAGGAGCTCATGAAGAAGATTCTGCGCACTCTAACCTTAGAGTGGGACTCAAAGAAGAGCACTATTGAGGAGGCTCATGATCTGAAAACCTACAGCTATGATGAGCTGATAGGTACCTTGCTGACTTATGAGATGTCTCTCAAGAAGTATTCTGATGACTCCAAAAGGTGTCGAAGCAGGGAAAGACAGGGCAAAGCCATTATCCTTAAAGTAGTTTCATCTGATGACTCCACCAATTGCAACTCTGATGAGAAAATGGCCCATTTAACCAGGCATTTGAAATGCTTCATGAAGAAGGATGGGAAGTTCAACAAGAAGTAGTTTCCCGTTAAAAACAAATCAGCTCAACACTGACGTGGAGCCGAGGAAGGACCCAAAAAGGAGCACAGCAAAGACGTCAAATGCTTTGGATGTGGAGAAAAAGGCTATATTAAATCCAGCCATCCAAAGGCGAAGAAAGACAGATTCAAGAAGAGGTCCAACAAGAAGAATGAGTCACTTGCTGCCACATCAAGCAACTCAGAAGAATATTCATCGTCCGATGAGGAAGTAACTGATTCAGCCAACCTCTGTCATATAGCCATTGAAAATCAAAGGGGTGAAGGCTTAGCATCTACCTCTAGTAGAGATCAAACCACTCTGAATATGAAGCTGAGCGCAATAAGGGAAAAGCTCATCAAGGTGAGGTGCATTCTCAAATTCCCTTATCTATGGAAGAATTCACATAGGCTTTCTTTGATTTTATGAAACTGATAAATAAGTCAATGAAAAACATCAAAGAGTTACTGAGGAGAAGTGAAGATTTGGAAGACACGGTTGCTTCCTTATCTCTTAATATCCGCTTTCTTTAAGAAAAAGTTGAGTATCAAGACTGTTTAACCAAAAACCTCATGAAGCAATTCAATGAGTTGACTGTTGGTGTAACAGCTTTGAAGAAGAAGCCGGATCCCCTTCCAACCAACAGTCAACCTCTGAATAACCAAACTCGTAATTCTAAGGGGAATAATTCCTCTAAAAACCAGAAAGCGAGCTAGCCCAAAGCAAAAATGACGTGTGGTTTATACGAAAAAGCTGGACATACCACAGTAATGTGTAGGCATAAAAATGATTATTATGAAGAGTACAACTAGAGTAATTTAAGCACTGCTAACAAGGGAGGACCTAGCTCGAAAGGATGGGTACCTAAGAAAACCTAAAAATTTTGCAGGTGAGCCTTAGTTCCACTGATGACTTTAGAATGTGATATGTGGATATCGGATGCTCAAGGGATATGATCGGAGATGAAAGCAAGTTCATCTCATTGGAGTGTAAAAGAAATGGAAGAGTCAGTTTTGGAGATAACCAAAAAGGCGAGATTGTAAGCTTTAGCACTGTTGGTGTCTCTCCTTTAATCGAAGAGGTTTCTCTAGTCAAAGGTTTGAAGTTCAACTTCCTTAGTGTAGCCTAGTTTTGTGACAAAGGCAGAAAGGTTAAATTCGACTCAGTAGGCTATTCAGTTATTAACTGTAAGACTGATTCTACTATTCTCTTTACTCCTCGAATCAATAATGTATGTATGATTGATTTATCTCCATGCTCCATTAATGTGTGTCTTATTTATAAGGAGGATAATTCGTGGCTTTGGTACAAAAGGTTGGGTCATAAAAATTACGAAAATTTTTTCTAAACTATCCAAAAAGTAATTAGTTATGGGTTTTCCCAGCATCAGCTTTGAGAAGGATAAACTATGCTTAGCTTGCTAACTAGGTAAGCAAGTTAAGAAATCTTTTAAGCCAATAAATCACATAGTAACTAAGCAACCATTGGGGGTCCTCCACCTAGATCTTTTTGGCCTATTCCCACCTATGAGCATGGGTCGTAAGGAATTTTCATTGGTGGTTGTGGATGACTTCACAAGATTCACTTGGGTAGTCTTGCTGAGTAGCAAAGATGAGACATATGAATCTTTTGTCAAGCTCAATAATTTGATAATGAATGAAATAAGAACTAAAATTAAGTAGAATCCGAAGTGATCATGGATGTGAATTCAAGAATTTTCGTTTCGAAGAATTCTGTTCGGTGCTTGGAATTGACCACGACTTCTCTTCTCCCTATATGCCTCAATGAAATGGGGTTGTAGAAAGGAAGAATAGAACCATAGTTTAAATGCCTCGATCCATATTGAGTGATAACAACCTACCAATGTACCTTTAGGGAGAATCTGTTAACACAACTTGTTATATCGAGTTTTAATTCGCCCGATTCTGGAGAAAACACCCTATGAACTTTGCCGAGGCACCTAAGATTGGTTATCTAAAATCATTTGGTTGTAGATGCTTTATTCTTAACACCTAGGAGTAACTAAGTAAGTTTGATTCTAATTCTAATGAAGGTACCTTTTTGGGATACTCAACTAATAGAGGTCATATAGAATATGTGCCAAAAGAACCAGCCTATTAGAGGAGTCTATGCATGTAGATTTTGATGAAATTAATAATGCAGATCGATGTCTATCTGATGAAGATGAAGGAGTACCCTAGTAAGCAAATCCACTTAGTATGCCACTCTCTATACTTCGCAACCCAACGTAAGAACCTGAAGTTGAGGAAGTCAATGATGGTGAAGATTAACCTCCACCTCAACAACCCATTGTCGATTCCTCCAGCAGTTGAACCAAGTATACCAAGAGAGATTAGAGTTCATTGCAACCATCCGCTAGATAGGATAGTTGATGATGTTCATAATCTAGTGATGACGTGAGGTCAGCTTAGCAAGATGATGAGTCTTCCATCTTTCATTTCATTGATCGAACCCAAGAAGTTTGAAGATGCAGAAGGAGATGATTATTGGATTATTTCAATGTAAGAGGAGCTGGATCAGTTCAAACGCAATGATGTTTGGGATCTAGTTCCTAAGCCTAAAGGAAAATCAATCATCGGTACCAAATGGGGTTTCAAGAACAAGCTTGATGAGGATGGCTCTATTATCAAGAATAAAGCTAGGCTTGTTGCTCAAGGCTACAATCAGCAAGAAGGCATCGATTATGATGAGACCTATGCTCTAGTAGCCCCGGTTGAAGCAATTTGAATCCTATGTGCTTTTGCATCCCATATGAACTTCAAATTGTTTCAAATGGATATCAAGAGCGCATTCTTGAATTGATTTATTCAAGAAGAAGTGTATGTCCACCAACCTCCTAGTTTTTAAGATCCAAAGAATCTTGAGCATGTCCTCAAATTAAAGAAAGCTCTCTATGGATTGAAGCAAGCTCCTAGAGCTTGGTATGAGAGGTTGACTAATTTCTTGATCAACAAAGGCTACTAAAGAGGAAAAGTAGATACAACTGTGTTTATCAAGCGAAGAAAAGAAGATGTGTTGCCAGTTAAAATATATGTTGATGATATCATATTTGGAGCAACTGATGAGAAGCTATGTAAGGAGTTCAGCAAGTAGATGAAAAGCAAGTTTGAAATGTCTATGATGGGAGAGCTCAACTTTTTCCTTGGTCTTCAAATCAAGCAGACCAAAGATGGAATTTTCATCAATCAAGCTAAGTATGAAGAGAAGTCCTGAAGAAGTTTGACATGGAGCATTCGAAGCTAATGTCCACTCCCATGGCCACTGATACCATCTTGAGTAAAGACGAAGCTGGTAAACCTATGGATAGCAAGATCTACAAAGGAATCATTGGATCTCTTCTCTATCTCATAGCTAATAGGCTTGACATTCAGTATGTTGTATGCTATTGTGCTCGTTATCAAGATGATCCTATAGAATCTCGCTTAGCAACTTTTTAGAGATTTTTGAAGTTCTTGCAAGGCTCTATTGAAGTAGGTCTGTGGTATCCTAGTAGCTCAAGATTTCACTTCTAGGGGATTTACAAATGCTGATTATGGAAGAGACAAGGTCGATAGGAAAAGTACAACGGGAGGATGTCATTTCCTTGGAGAGTGTCTTGTCTGGTGGTATAATAAGAAGCAAACTTCTATCATGCCGAGGACATGGCCGCAGGAAGTTGCGTAGCACAACCGTTATGGATTAAGTAGCAACTGGAAGATTATGGTATAAAGTTAAATTGCCTCAAAGTTATGTGTGATAATAAGAGTGAAATTGACTTATCCAAAAATCTAGTTCAACATGGTAAGATGAAGCATGTCAACATTAGACATCACTTCATTAGGGATCATATGCTATAAGGAGATGTCAAGCTGGAGTATGTTCACTCAGAGGAATAACGTGCTAATATCTTCACAAAACCTTTGCAAAAGGAGAAATTCAGTATTCTATGGTAGCTAATAGGAATGGCAAATCCACGTTAAAGAAGACGAAGAATGAAAATCTCCAAAATTTGGCTAAGTTTTGAATATCAAGCCTTGAGAAGACATGTAGATAACACCTTCTAAATTTTAAAGTAACTGTGTGAGGAACATTTTTGCGATTGAAATCAAATTCTACATTTTCAAACAGACATGGGTTTGAAGTGGAACCGTTTTTCTCAAAACTCACCATTTTACTGAGGTGGTTAATCAAATGCCAATCTTAGCATTCATTTTCATCTTGAGTTGTGGAAGCGCCACGTACCCTTGAAGAGATGTTGTTGCTTATATAAGATGAATAGTTGAAGAGAGAAGTTCACTTGCTTTTGCAAATTTGAATCATCTAAAAGCATTTAAACCCAAATTCCCTTTCTCTTTCAAATTTCCTCAACCTCTCTTGAATGGTAATTACCAGAACCACTTTCAAACTCAAGAGCAACAGCTCCTTGAAAATCATTGCGAACGCTGAAGGAAAAACTGAGAAGCTTACTATGGAAGAAGGTACCCTTTTCACAAAGGTGGATTGGGATGATAATTTGGAATTTCGACCTGCCTACGAGGTAGATTATGAGGGATTGTTGAAGAATCGCACCATGCATAGAATCATAAAGCAGCAACACCTCAATTCTTTTCTGAAGATGGAAGGACCAGCCATCTCTAGGCTTATCAGGGCATTCTACTCCAACCACTACACAACCCTGGGGTTTAATGATGTGTTAATGGTTGATTTTGGGGGTAAATCAACTCCGATTTGCTCACGGGTGATAAGGAGCATCCTCAATATACCTAACAGAGGTACTCAGCTCCGCAAAACTAGTGATAAAAACACCATTGTGATTCTAGAGGATTTGGAGCTCCCCTCAAATTATGTTTCAGGAGGAGATAACAGCATGCGGGATGAGCTAGACCGCTAGGGCTTGCCACTAGCTGGTAGTGAAGTTGCTGCTACCAAAAATTGGGTCTGTGACTAGCTACACCTATTTTGAATATGATAGAGGAGCTAAACCCAACAAGAGAAAACCATATGCTTGATGGGATGAGGCTTTCTTTTTGAGCATAAGGAGATCACTCAAAGGAGCTAAGAGATCAGCATCCTCTAAATAGTTTGGGCATTGCTAATTTCTAGCAAGAACTAAATTTATGAACACTTTGAATTTATTTCCACCATGCCATCGAATGTCGTCAGCCCCCTCAGTAAACCTCAAGGTCAAATTTTATGCCTATTGATATTCTATTGTTCTTCTATTGTTCTCGATCAGGCAGCTGCATGACAAATGTAACGAGTCACCAAGTACTTATCGATAGCATGGAAGCACAATATGCTCACATTGACCTATACACTCTTCAGTCAATACTGTATTTGCAACAAGCTATTTCAATCTATTGTCCGCCAATCAACATTCACAGTTGCAGTACATCTGCAAATCATAATATCATTACATTAATTTCATAGAAATATATAAGCAATTCCTAGAGGTGGATTCTAACAAGGTAAAATGTAAAACCCGGAACATTTATTGCGATATAATCATAAGCTTTGGTTTAACCGTTTCAAATATGAGTAGCGCATGTCATATCTTGAGATACTTAAGTTCATTTTAGAAAAACAATAAGCAATCCAAAGTTCCACCACCAAGACATTACATGTCCAGAATTATCTTGTCTAAAAAATATGCATGGTCAAATTAAATCATTTCTCGTAGATCAAATCAAGGTAGCACAAAAACTCCACTACAGCCGAATTCAGCCGACTCACCCAATTCAATCAAAGTAGAAATAAACAAGTTAGAAAGATACAAAAAGATGGACCAGATCCATGTTATTTATGAAGAAAAAATCCTTTTAGATTAAAAAGAAAACTAATTTCTAGTTGATATAATTATATTGTGATTTAAATCAATAAATTTGAAATTAAAAAAAAAAATTCATCTTATATTCACAATGATCGAAAAATAAAAATAAATATGACATTTAATGAAAAATATACCTAGTGTACTCTAGTAAATCACTCATCCGATTGATTTTTCCCAAACCTTAAAGATGAAGAGGAAAGATCTCTCACATTGTCCATGGGGCAGTGTGATAGGAATGATGTATTGTAAATGCGATGAGGCGACCGAGTTTCCTGTGTGGTAATAGGTCGATAATTCGAGATCTTGTAATGTGACGAAATCTCATGAAATGAAAAAATTAATTTTGGTACGCAGGGCGTCGTACCCTAGTAAAATTATATAAAGTTCCAAAAAATGAGTGAAAGCAACTGGATGTAGCCATAAAATCGATGTTTAGTCTTTCTGCCTAATTAGGGTAAAGTCTCGGATGTCGTTATGAGCATCGTTATAAGAAGGGTATCTGCTGATGCATGAATTATTGCCCTTCGCGGGCGGATAGTTTGGGTGAGTGGACACCTCGAATAACATAGGTTCTTTTTGAAGTAAGTTGCCCCATGTGGGCTTAGGTTAGGATATCAATTGGGATATCACCTGATGTGGGGAAACATAGTTTGGGTTTGTGTTTACCTCTTTTAGGCTTTTGGTGTGTATAATCGCCCTAGGAGGGCTGCGAATCGGACACCAAGTAGGCATCGTGCAAAGATTTGGTTAGGTTTGCCTTAAGAGTCGGACATCATGTGGATGTCACGCTGAAAATGGGTAAATGATATTACATGATTCTAATTGATTTCATGTTGTCCTAGGGTGACACAATCTCGAGTGCCAACTAAATCCTAAGTATGAGTGACATGAAATTGGCATCATATTGCATTCAAGTGTCTGCATTAAGATTCGTGGTTAGCATAGAACATTCATACAATGCATGATGAACCAAAAGCGGTAAACGCATAGCACATAGCATAAAATATCAAACTTCCAACCATACAACTACCACACATAGGGTTTTTGGCTAGTCTCTATCCTAAGATTGGTTCATCTTAGTACCACGAGGATACTAAGGCGCGCACCTGCAAGAAAATATAATGCATGATCATTTGTTGGGTAACACCCTAGGGAAAATGCCTTCGGCTTATTTATATGAGGTTTGTAAATGGGTTGCTGATGTAGAAGGTTCTTGTTGCACTAAAATACACTCCAAGCCTCTCACTAAATGGGTTATAACGAGGGAGGTATAAGAGATATGGCAACAAGTGCTCCACTCACTCAAGTACTATCTTTTCTCAAGGAGGTAGATTTGTACAATAGAAAGCTTTGCAGTAATAGGGTACCTTAGGCTTACAGGGTAACCCCCTCTATTGCAATGCGAAATTTTGAATATGTCATAATTAAGAAAATACGAAAAAATGTGATCAATAATTTTAGGCACTTATCCAAAATCTAAAACCTTTGAGAAAAAAAAGTTAAAGAAAAATCCCCAGCAGTGTCGCAATTGTGAGCGGATGACATGAAATGCAATGGGCCAAGAGCTAGCTTTTTAAAGGCGTAGTCCACCGAGGTGTTTTTGTGGAAAATAAAATGTACCAGGTAGGGGACTCAGAAGGTTCGAAAGAGAAAGTGAAAACATTTTTAGATTGGTTAAACCGAAATCTACCATCTCTTAGTGTAGAGTTGCCACATGGATTAGCTCTTCCAGGAAATAGAGTCCTGTGAGGCTTAATTTCCGAGGGATGGCCTAGTAAGACACAGAGATTCGGGTTAGGATAAGTTGCTTACTTCTTATTAGATCACATTAAATTACATCTACAGAAAATCATATTTCTTAATTGTGCATATTAGTACTTATGTCATTTTTGAGTTTATAATGTATAGTTGACACATATTTGGAAAGAGATAAATCCATACCTAATGTGATAAATAAATGCGAAAAAGTAAATATTAATATTACAAAACCTCGGGGGATGCAACCTCCCCACCTAATCTATTAATTACATTTCCCAAAAAATATAATTGAAATTGTGATACCTAAAGGAAAAATAAAATCCTAAACATACATCTATTCCTAATCTACCTGCATCCATAACGGTTAGCACATGCTATAATACAAAGTTTGCACATATGTTCGACTTGATTTTGGCGAGGCCCGCGTGGTCTAATTGAAAAATCAACGATAAAATATTCTTATTTAGAAATAAAAACATTCATTTTTATCAACACATTGGTTGCTCATTTTAATTAGTGAAAATGCTCGCATGGAAAAAATGTGAGGACTGTTATTCGGGAATAAATTATTCCCTTCGTGGTGGGTATCCTAACAGAAATCTTTAACAATTAAAAGAAATAGAAAAGAAGAAGGAGAATTATTGCATTAATATCTACATAATAAAAGAAAGCAAAATTATTCCTAAGTCAACATGTTGAATAAAATAAAACATAAAAAAGCACGAGATAAAGCAACTCTAGAAACTCAGAGGCTTACCATTGTGGAGCGAATCCACTTCGATATACCTGCTTGATCCTTTGGAGCCTTCGTTGTCATCTTTAGATTTTCAGTGTTTGATAAAAAATTGAACTAAAATGTGTTTTTAATCCGAAAGAAAATGTTGATGTAAAAAGCCAAAGTGTTTTTGTATTTTTCTGCTAAAAATTACGCTCTAGAGAACACTGAAAATTCCCCTGATATTTATAGGGGAATTTTCCCAAAAAATCGGGATCTTTTAAAAAAATCAAGCGAGGGGGTCCCTCCCCGAAACTCTAGCAAGCCTAGCCAGAACTTCTAGCGAGGTTGCCTTGCCAGACTTCTACCGAGGCTAGTTTCTTGCCCCCCTATTTTTTATCTATTATATTTTTTATAGTTTTTTAATACTAATTAATTCAAAAAAAATTTCAATTAATTAATTTTTTCTAAATTCTGATTTTCCAAGCCCTTAAAAGATAAATTAAGTTCTTAAAATAAATTAGTGACGAGGAGCACTCCCATTTGAAGACCTCTGGATAATCGAAAACTGTGTGATTCAAGGATTAAATCCTGAAAAGCCAACATCATCGAACGTGCGAGCTAGTAGAAAATCCTGTGCTCACTACTGGAAATTAATGAAGTGGATGAACTAGCATGTGTAGGCTTACTCCTTGGATTTGATCCAAGCACCCGATCTCATGTGCTGAAGGTGGTACCTTGAGTAACACATGAATGTATTCAGGTAATACATTGGAGATCGCTATAAGATAAACACTCATAAATAACTGTATCCATGTGTTGGTATCATGTCTTATTGCAGTAGAAGTACAAGTATCCTCAGACCTGAGATACTAGTTACCTTGTGTGGGAGTTGCTATACTTTACTTCATACTTATTTATACCTTGGTGATCAAGATGATATGGGTGATTATGGATATAGTGATGATCACTCATTGATAAGCCCATTAGTCAAGATTAGATCCATCGATCATGATATACTTAAATAATGTGAGCTGTACCTTAAGGTCTCTTGTTGAAGTGAAACACTCATAAACCTATGATTAAATTATAAGATTAATAGAATGGCTTTCTAATCAATCTTGATACAAATGGCATATGATTAAATTATAAGATTAATAGAATGGGTTTCTAATCAATCTTGATACAAAATGGCGAGTGGTGTTCTTCATGAACAAGTTTAATTCTAGGATAGCTATGGCTATTATAAGAGCTAACACTTAATCCGATCTTAATAAACTATATAGTACTTAACCTAATGGAAGGTGTGTATCGTATTGGTTACTACTACAGAACTAGATCAATAGAAAAGAGCGTGACATTCCAAGTATCAGGGGATCATACATCTTTTCTAGAAAGCCCATTTGATCATCCAGAGTTATCATATTCTATATCAATCTTAGAACATTGAGCCTAAAGGTTCCCGGATGAGAAGCCAAGCTTAGGTTAACCTCTAGCGGCTAAATACTTCTGGATCCTATGAAGTCACACACATTGGGTCTCTACCGGACTAGCTAAAGAGCTTATAAATGGGGTCTATATTGAGAATAAAAAGGAGATTCAAACTCAATTTGGATGACCAAATTTTGGTCGAACCAATATATCGGGAAAAAAGGGGTAAAAAACCAGACTAGAGTGTCGTGAGTGGATCTTTGCTAGAAATATCGCAAGAGTTCGCATGGTAATCCTGTGTGAGCGTTGCAAGCACTTAGTGGTAGCGCTTGCGAGAAAGCCCACAAGTAGGCCTCGCAAGCGTGGAAAGCAGTTGTGGAGGCCCGCAAGTCTTGCCTCAAGTAGGCTTGTAAGTAATATCCCAAGGCCGTGTTGTAGAGGTTCTCCTGATTTGGAGGCTTATACTAATGGAGTACTATCCAATTATTCTAAGAGAGCATTACACCAAAGGAAAGGCATGCATCAACTAGTAACGCTCTAATCTTAGATGCTTGGTTTTTTTTTATTAAGTTTTATAAACCTATAAGCATCTATGGAATGTTTCAAATTAGATTATATTAATCATGGCATGCTTAGGAGATCTTTTTAGGTTAATCTTAAGTTTTTAAATTCCACCATGCAACATTGCATGTTCAATTACTACCTTAATTGACTAATAGTTTCAACAGTTTGCTTGCTAAGGATTTGACCAAATCGCTCATCTCACAATATGTCATCATCGATTGCTACAAGAATTGAATGACTAAGAGGTTCTCTCAAATCAAGGTAAAGAATAGCTTGAGTAAGAAATTTTGCCAGCCATCATTGGGAAGTAAGAGGATTTTCAAATTGCAATAGACTCTTTTAATTCCTGTCTCACTCAGAAAGTAATGGAATAGATATTAAAGGGGAAGAAATTAGGTGAAGATGCTTCCAAAGAGACCCAACATCATAGGTAAAACATCTAACCTAGATCGTAACATCCACTAGAGCAACCACATCAACAACATCCTAGGAACTCGCCTAGAGGTGGAGGCTCATCTTCTCAGCATCAACCTCGTTAACCATATCAGTGTGACCTAAAACTTTGTAATAGCATAGAATTGTAAAAACTTAGTATAAGACACTTCTTGTGTACTATCAAAGTCCCAAGATAAAGAAACGTTCTCTAAGAATGGGGGAGCTCATAGTGACAAAAGGAAATCCACTTAGTAGGGGGGAGTCTATACTGACTAAGGAGTTAACTTAGCATGGGGGAGTCTGAAATCACTTAATAGATATTCCTATATCCATTAACTATTTATTTGATTAATTTCTTATACTACTTAGTTTGTTATCTATTCCAAAATGGGGGAGATTGTTGAACCCAAGTTAATTTTACTTCACATTACTTAACATTTTGGAAATAACTAACTAATTAGGATAGTGAAATTAGTTAGGTACTAAGTAGAATCTTAATTAGGCAAGTTTTACTTGAGTTTCTTAAAGGGAAAACAATTCAGTTTTATTAAGTTCTAGTTAAGTTATAGCCTAGAGTAGGAAAAGATGTGTACGGAGTACTCTATAATTTATGCGATATAACTTAGAATTTGATGATTATCTTTTACTTGGTAAAATACTAAGTATAAATGATACACTCAAAGAATTATGACACTTGTACTTTTAACATTGTCTGTGAAGAGTAAATATTACCTTTAATGCTTTTCAAGTAAAAAACATTGAAATCAAAATAGATATTCTTATGGTCCTCACAACCAAAAGGTGTCTGCATGGAATGTTTGAGATTCCTCACTTTGCATCTAAAGTAAAAAGGCATCTTTAGACATTAACCATTTTCTTGTGTTTCCTCGAAATTCTGCAATGTCAGCATGTCAACCAATTGTTAGACATGATATATGCCCTATAGGTAATTAGGGAGATATATCTTTATTAGTTATAATGTATAAAAATTTTCGAATTATTATTCATAATAATTAAGGCATCTTTGTTGCTTATCAGTGCTTTCTGTTTATTATTGTATCTCTCTGGCATTGTATATGTATAATATTAATATGTATATGTACATCGATGAGACAAAGTCCATGACTACTTCATAGTTATGAGCAGACGACACGAAGCGGTGGGCCGAGAGTGCGCGATTTCATAAGCGCAGTCCACCAGGGTGTTTGAAAAAGAAAAGCACCGGGTCGGGGACCCAGGGAAGAGGTTGAAAGAGAAAGCGAAAACGTTTTTTAGATTAGTTCGAACCCGAATCTACCATATCTTAGTGTGGAGTCGCCACCTGGATTAGCTCTTTCTAGGAATTAGAGTCCTGTGAGGCTTAACGTACGGGGGACGGCCCACTAAGACACAGAGATTCGGGTCCGGGATAAGTTGCTTATTTCTTATGTGATCACATCATATTACATCTATAGAAAATCGTATTCTCTTAATTGTTCATATTCGCACTTAGGTCATTTTTGATTTTAAATGAGTGGTTCCCATATAGAAAAAGCAATAAATCATCCACAAAGCGGAATAATAAACCATCCACAAAGCAGTAAGTAAATGCAGAAAGTAAATGCGGATAATAAAAATTACAAGGCTTTCAAAAATCGGGGGATGCAACCTCCTGCTACCCTATTAATTAAATTTTCCATAAAAATATATGCAATACCCGAAGGAAATTAAATCCTAAGCATACATCTAACCTGCATCCACAAAGGTTAGCACGAAATATGGAACATATGTTTGATTTGATTTTGGTGAGGCCCGTATAGCCTAATTAAAACATCGACGATATAAAAATTTTTTGATTTAAATAAAAAATTGGTTCATTTTTATTTACACGTATGTTGATTAATTTTATTAGTGAAAATGATCACATGGCATAAGGTGAGGTCTATTATCCGGGAATAATTTTAATTCCCTTCGTTGGGGTATTCTAACATAAGAATAATAAAATAATAAAAAAAAGGAAAAAAAGAGGAAGAAGAGAATTATAACATTATTTACATAATAAAAGGAATAAAAATATTCCTAGGTTCACATGTAGAACAATATCAGAAACACGAGATAAATCAACTTTAAGAACTCAGAGGCTTACCCTTTCGGTATGAATCCACTTCGACGTATCTGTTCGGCCTTTAGTTTAGATGAAATTGTTAATGTAATAGTCCAAAAAAACTTCGTTTAATTCTTGGATTTTTAGTTAATTTAATTAGAAAATACATGTTCATTTATCTAAAAGATGATCAGACTCGGGTTTTAAATTTATTTTAGACCTGAGAATATATGAGGATTTAAGAAGAAAAGATGAAGAAATTTGATTAAAAGATGAAGAAATTTGAGATCCAAATAAGTTTTGGATCCTAGAAAAAATAGAAGAAAAGAAAGTATTATTGTTTGTATTTTTTTTTATCTGAAAGAGAGAATTTTTCTCTGAATTTTCGAGCCTCTTTCATTCCAAAAAGGTTTGACTATTTATAGGATAAAAACCTCGAAAATCCAAAAAGGCAGGAAAGTCTGGCGAGGCCTCGCCTATCACCGGCTGCCTTGCCAGAAATCTTGGCGAGGCCTCGCCAGATTGGTGACGAGGTTCGCCAAACCCCTGGAGAGCCTCGCCTGGCCATGGCGAGGTTTGCCAGGTCACTGGCGATCCTCGCCAGGCCCCTGGCGAGGTTGGCCAGCCCTCTAGCGAGCCGTGCCTTGCCCAGTATAGGCGAGGTGGGCTCTGGATCCGGCTTCCGGTTGCGTTTTTGAATTTTTTATTGTATTTTTATATTTTTTAGTTAATTTTCTAAATTAAAGTCCTTTTAAATTCAGCAACGAGGAAGACTCCCATTTGAAGATCGTCGGACGGTAAAAAATCATGCGATTCGAGGATAAATATCCCAAAAAGCCATCATCATTAAACGCGCGAGCTGGTACAAAATCCCATGCTCACTGATTAGTGTATAATTACACTTATTATCACATTAATTTTATACAATAAACATTGTAGTTTTAGTCATATTTATACTTCATATAAAATATTTCACGTGGTATGTACTTATTTTTTATGCAAATGCAGATACTAGGTAAATCTCAGGAGTAAAATGAGGTAAAGTGGAATTCTATGAAAAAAGAGTGAAAAAGGTGCAAAAAGATGCGTGGAACTTAAATATTTGGCTTAGGATCAAAGCCGTCGAAGATCGGTAAAGTTACAAGAAGAATTCAGAGTAAAACTCAATTCACGATCGCGACAATCATTCGCGGTTGTGACTTGTTTAGTTCAGAAATAGAAGATGCCAATCAAAGATTCACAATCACGACTTGTGTATCGCGATCGCGAGTTGGATGGTTTTCTGGTATTATCTTCTTAACTACCAACCGCCAGATAAGCATGATCAACTGCCACCAACTACCAACGAAAAGACACTTATCAGGAGTCAACCAATCATGAAAAGGTGCCTATCCATTATAGATTAGATTGAAGCCTCTCAACCAATCACAATGAAGTGATACAATCTTTCACCAATGGACACAACCCTTAATTTGGATAGATGCAACCCTTCGTACTCTATAAATAGGGCTCCAAACTCACCAATTTTGTGGCATGGATTCTGAGTGATTATGTGTGTGTTATAGTGCATGTGTGTGCATAGATAGAGAGTAAAAAATATCTAGATTTCGCTACATTCATAAGTGTTAGCGAGAAAATGTATAAGTGATTCGAATCCTTATTCGATCACTAGATTTCTCTACATATTCGAGCGTTTGTTGTATGAGTGTAATTGCAAAGCACTTATCAATAAAAGTTTTTGTTCTTCAACATTCGTTTGTTTGATATTCACAAAGAATAACATCCTAGCGGAGGTTCTGTACGAGTCGAGACTGGATTCAAAGTAGACGCAGGCATTGTGGGAATTAACGACTCCCATTAAAGAGTGGATACGGTTTGATCTACTTTAGCTTTCACTTGCAAACCTTACAACTTTACTTTGTTTTCTACTTATACTTTCTATTTCGAAGTTTTTGATATGTCTATATGTCATAATGTGTATTTCGTGTTGAGTCTTTTATATTAATCAAGTTATATGCTTTCGAGTTAACTTTAAGAGTAGTTTTGGGGTTAACGAGATTGTGTATAATCACTGGATCTGTGATTATATCGCTATTTAGTGAGCCAACATTTTTGGAATGGTAACTTGCTAAATATGGCTATGTGAGAGCAACTCGTACTAAGCATAGTATTGATGTTGTCCAGGTTTATATAATTATCTTAATTCGTTTGCACTAGATTTAGAAAAGTCATTTCGTGTGTTGCTCTGCGGTGAATAATTGAATATTTGAGTGTCTAGAACCGAGTTTGTTAAATTAATCCAGTGAACATAATAACTTCGATGATTTTGCATATTTTCTTTGCTATACTTATTCATAGGGAATATCTATATACTTTTTATCTTTTCTGATCTTTCATACATTTGTCTATTCATCCATCATTCGAATCCTCCTTTCCTAAATTTTCATTAATTTATTTTATTTTCTTTTTATTCTACTTCCCTATTTGATCTTTAGAACTAGTCATTCCTTGTGGGATCGATATCTTTTAAAACTACATCGCAACTGTATACTTGCAATTATCATCATTTTTCTATTTGATAAGAGGCACTAACAAAACCTATATTTTACATGAACAAGTTTTTGGCACTATTATTAAGGATAAGCCTTTCGAAACGAGTGTAGCCAAATCTTGCAAACAAGTTATTAAACTTTTCAGTAGAAAAGTGGCGAACAAGTTTTTGGCGCCGTTGCCGGGGAAGGCAATCACGCTCTAAGGATATTTCCAGGGAAGTCAATTGTGTCTTAGATAAACGGGCAATTTTATTTTTATTTTTATTATTATTGTTATTATTATTAACTTATTATTAACATATTTTTCTTACTTATTCATTGAGTTTTCTTTCTAGCGTGTGCAAGCCAAGTATGCGTAGTTCGGGAGAAAGTTTGGCATCTTTCGAATAAAAAATAGAACGATTTGGTAGGGCAAGGAGATAAAAATATGAGAGACAAGAAAGAAGGATGACTCAAGTTGAAGACCCATCGCCTAATCCAAATGAAAATCCGAATCAAGATGAAGATCCACCCCAACCAAGGCTTATGGCTTATGTTATCCCGACCATCAATGGTAACAATCAAGGAATTGCTAGACCTTCGATTAATTTGAATCAATTTGAAATAAAACCAGCATTACTTCAAATGATTAGCAATAATGTGCAACACTATGGTCTACCCAATGAAACCCAAATTCTCACATTGCAAACTTTTTAGAAGCCTCTGATACCTTTAAAATGCCCAATGTTCCTGATGAAGCAGTTAAACTTGGCTTATTCCCCTTTACACTCCGTGATAAATCGAAAGTTTGGTTGAATTCACTACCCCCAAATTCAATCACTACCTGGAACTAATTAGCCCAAGCCTTTCTGACTAAATATTTCCCTTTAGCAAAAACCGCAAGACTCATTAAAGAAATCACTTCTTTTACCCAGAAAGATAGTGAATCCTTATACGAAACCTGAGAACCCTTATAAGGAACTTCAACGAGTTTGTCCTCATCATGGTTTACCTTAGAATGTTATTCTGCAAACCTTCTACAATGTGTAAATCATGCAATGAGAGGAGCAATTGATGCTATGGCTACGGGATCTCTTATGAAGAAAACTAGTTAAGAAGCTTTTGAACTTTTGGAAGATATGGCAAGCAACAATAGTATGTGGCTAGTGGAGAAAGCACAAGTAAGTATTACTAATCCTACTCATTCACATGCTGCATCTTCATCCTCTAGTTCAGTTAAAAAGGTCCATGAATTAGATTATATTTCTATTATGCAAGCACAAATATCTGCTTTATCTAATAAAATAGATAACATACACGTGAGTAAGAATAATCCTTTAACTTGTGAAAATTATGGACAAATCGGACATACAGCTTTTGAGTGTAACTTTAACCCATGTGTAGGGGAGCAATTAAGTTATATTCAAACAAAGTCAAGGGAATTCTTATGGAAATAATGGAAATAACTATAGAAATTCTAATTGGAAATATGGTGATAATCAACAAAAGAATTACCAAAGTACTGATAGAATAGGGCAGTTAACAAGTAAAATAGACAAATTTCTAGAGGGAGTTTGTAATAAGCAATCAGAGTCAGAAGAATGTTACAGAAAGTTAAAGAATAAGATGGATCAAATGTTTAAAAATCAATCAT